>CAJQZJ010033863.1:1015900-1081795 GCA_907164525.1 Lophiomys imhausi
ACACACACACACACACACACACACACACACACACACACACACACACAACACTAATTACTAAGGCCCACATCATTGGATCTCCTCTTGACAGTCTGAACTCATCTTCTGTCAATCTTCATTTCAGCTGTGGTGACCCTTGAAGGCAGTGGTTCTCAACCTGTGAGTCTCGACTCCCACAGGGGTGGCATATCAGATATCTTGCATATAAGATATTTATATTTCAATTCATAACAGTAGCAAAATTACAGTTATGAAGCAACAACAAAATAATTTGTGGTTGGGGATCACTACAAACATGAGGAACTGTATTAAAGTGTCACAGCATCAGGAAGGTTGAGACCCACTGCTCTATGTAATCTTTCCATACAACAAATATCCCCAACACAGGACATTTGCACTTGCTGTTGTTTCTGCTTAGTACACTCTTCTAGATTTTCTCATGGTTAGATCCTGCTGTCATTCAAAGATCAACTCATACTTTAGTTCCTTATCAGGATTGTCTCAAATTATATAGTCAAAAATAGTCTCTTCTCCCTACCCATTCAAGTCCACTCCCATCACATTCTACATTTTCTCTTGGTTTTCTTGGCAGTTGTTAACTACTGGGCATAATGTTAACCTGCCTTTCCTTCATTTACTTGTCTTTCTACCTGTAGATTCTAAATTTCCTGAGAACTGACACTGTAGATTTTATGTTCTACAAAAGCATTTGGCATGTAGTATGTGGTCAATGAACACTTGTTTAAAGACTAAATTCTTCAGTGAGAGAAAGAACACAATGCTGGCTGACAGTGAAATGGGTATGCTGTCCCATCTGTCCAGGATTCCTATCTGCTGTTCACAACAGAATCTATGGGAAAATGTTCTCTACATTTCACTGAGCACTATTTAAACATCTGTAGAGATACAGTTACAAATTTCAAAGGCTCTCCATTTTAACTGTGAACAGCAATGCACCATTTGGTTAAGCAGACATTTGGAATTGTAGTCCTAATTGACTGTTCATATAAATGTGACCTTTTGCAAAGCACATTTATTTAAGTCAGTACACTAAACTAAACAAATAAACGACAACACCAGGAGCAGAGGATCTGGAGTTCCCTCCAACTGTGGTTCTTAACCCTCATTTTCTCATCTCTGAAGCATTTACTTAGAATATGGAGATGATGCCAATGTCTAGGAGTCCAAGTCGCCCGAGGTCCAGTGATTATCTCTTTTTTCATCAAAGCAGAGCAACGCTGTGAGAACTGGCCAGGGCACCTGAGAAAATAGCTAGTGGTAACTGGAGAAGTGAATGGCAGATGAACCCTGCTGCTAGTCAATGAAAGTGAGCCAACAAACACTGAGATACAGCAGCTGAAAGACTGCATATGGGGTTTGGATGATTGCTCCCAAGGTCTAAAAGTGGGATCTAGAAAGCTTCCCAGTCAATTCAGAACAAACATCTGCTAAACTGTCCATTGATCTTGCTTTTCATATGCTGCCCTTTAAAAAGAAAGGCATTTAGTGGTGGTGAAAATGGGAAAAGAATATCAGAGCTATAAAGCTGAGCACTGGGACTTGCTGCTGGGATGATGTCAGAGGTGAGTTAGTGCTTTCTGAGAGTGTTTCTAAACGTGTTGCAGGTGCTGGCCACTGTGTAGAGTGGTAGAGCTTGTATTACGGAAGTTCAGTGGGTCTCCTTGTCATAGTCAGCAGTTTAAACAATTTTGCATCTCATAGAACTATGGGAGGATTTGTCTGCCAGTCACGTGATTGGATGATAGTTTCAAGACAGCTTTTACAGAAATTCCCAGGGAATCACCCAGGTCTTCCATTAACCCCTTATTTGCCTGTTTTATTTTCTTTGAATTCTTTTGCATTTCTTCTTCACTTGTTTGAACTATTGTTGAAGTCCATATGGAATGGTCTGATTCCCTGCCTGTTCAAAAGGAAAAAGTGTATAGTAACATCACCAGATATTTCGAGTTAGGCAACACTGGAAGGATCAACTTTTATTCATGCAATGTACTTATTAATAAGAAAAATTGAGTTTCCAATTTCAAATGATGTCATGTTGGTTTTCTATTACCACACACATACACACACACACACACGAAGGATGATACCACAGTTGCTGATGGAATACAGAATATTATTAGGGAATATTTTGGAAAATTGCATCCTAAAAACAACGTGAAGTCTATAAAAAATGGATAGCTTCCTAGACACCTACTACCTATCAGCATTAAAGCAATAAGATATAAACAGCAAATTGATCATAACAACAAGAAATTCAGGCAGTACTAAAAACATCTTCCAACAAAGAAAATCCCAGGACAGGATGGATTCACTGTTATATTCTATCAAACTTTCAAATAGGAGCAAACACCAGTGCTCTTCAGACTATTCCATAAAACAGATGGGAAGGTAACACTACCAAACTCATTCCATGAGCTCACATTATCCTGATGCTAAAAAACAAACAAACAAAAAAACCTGGAAAGACCCAACAAAGAAAGAAAACTTCAGGCCAGTGTGCCCAGTGAAAATAGAAATAAAATATACTCAATATAATTCTTGTAAATCAAATTCAAAAATATACCAAGAAGGTCATACACCGTGACCAAGTTGGTTTTATTTAAAGAATGAAGATTTGCTTCAACATATGCAAATTCATCAGTGTGATTCAGCATATAGACTCATGGCTGGAAATTGCATATCATCTCAATTAAAACAAAAACGACCTTTGACAAAGTTCAATGCTAATAATATATAGTGCTCAGTGTATGTTTTGGCAGCTGTGTCCAAAAAAAATGCCATAATTGGGTCGAGTTTTGTTTCAGGGTCATCTAGTCTTCTATTTGTATCATTGTGTGTGTGTATGTGTATACTAAAAAATCAAGGCAAGTGAAAGAAACAAAGAGAAACAAGTTGTAATTGAAGAAACCAATAATCCCCATTTACACATGAGATGATCCTACCCTGAAAAGGTCTTGAAAATTTCACCCAAAATATTCTTAGACCTTATAAACATTTTCAATAAAGTAATGAAATGCAAACTTGACACATAAGAGTCATTAGATTTTCTCTATACAAATAATGAACTTGCCAAGAGTCAGGGAAAAATTCCACTCAATAGCTTCCAAAAATATAAAATACGTAGGATTAACCTAACCAAGGAGATGATGGACTATTATAATGAAAACTTTAGGTCACAGATGAAAGCAACTCAAGAAGACCCTAAAAGTTAGAATGACCAGCCCACCCATAGTCTTGACTGGCAGAAGTAAAATTGTGAAAATGACAGTCACAAAAAACAATCTATGGTTCTGTAGAAGCTTCTTTAAAATTTCAATAACTTTCTTCATAGAACAGGAAAAAGTACTAAAATTTATATGGAATTTCAAAAGACCTCAAATAGCTAAAATTATCCATAAGAAACTGTAATGCAAGAGATATCAGAATATCTGATCTCAAATTATATTACAGAGTCATACTAACAAAAATAGCATGGTACCAGCACAAAAATCAACATTTGGACCAGTGAAATAGAATAAAAGATGAGAGTTCAATTCCCAGAACCCACTTATAAGTAAAAAGAGAAAAAACTCCACAAAGCTCCTCTCTGACCTCCATATGTACACAGTGATATACATGTGCATCCAAAACCATGTGCAAAAGCATGCACACATATGCATGTGTGCACACACACACATACACACATATATATACACACACAATGATACAAATAAAAGACTAGATGACCCTGAAACAAAACTCGACCCAATAATGGCATTTTTTGACACAGCTGCCAAAACATACACTAGAGGAAAAAAATATTTTACAAATGATTCTGAGAAAACTAGATTTTCATGTGTAAAACATTCAAACTAGACCCATATTCTCTCACTTTGTACAAAAATCAATTCAAAATAGAACAAAGGTCGTAACATAAGACCTGAGACTAAAACTGCCAGAGAAAACTTGGAAAAACACTTTGAGATATGGATATAGGGAAGAGCTTTCTGTAGGGAATATCTGCAGCACATGAAATAACCACAAGAATTGACAGATGGGATTACATGGAATTAAAAAAAATACTCCTGCATAGGAAACAAAATAATCATCAGATTCAAGTAACAGCTCAACAATGAGAATAAGTTTTGCCAACTACACATCAGATAAGAAATTACAAGCAAGGATATGTACAAAACTAAGACTGTAAACACACAAGCAAAACTCAAATCGCTGAGTCAGTAAATAGGCTAATGAACTAAATAAATACAGTTCTCAGAAGAATGTATGCAAATGGTCAGTGAATATTTGGAAAAATGTTTAACACTCTTACTATCAGGGAAATCCATTGAAACTGCTTTGAGATCCCACTTCACACCAGTCAGAATGGTTGCCATGACAACACCAAATTATAATGGGGAAAGGGGGGCTCTTATTCATTGCTGGTGGCTGGTGTAGCCACTATGGAAATCAGTTTGAGGATCCTTAAAACTAAATTAAAAAGTAAATAAATAAAACTACCACATTTCCCAGCTATCACTCTTGAGTACATATCTGGATGGTTAGCATAGCAGTTCACATCTTATAGTGACTGCATGTAGGTAAAGCACTTTTACCTCGTAGCCCAGATTTTAAAGACAAGGAAATGGGACTGAAGTTTCAATATTGCTTCAAGTCCTTGACCCCAGTTACTAGATGCTTTTCATTGAGAACCATCTCTTAGAGAACCCATCATCTAGAGGCAGGAGGATCTCTTTGAGCTCAAGGCCAGCCTGGTCTATATAGCATATTCCAGGGCAGTTGGTACTACATTAAGAAACTTTCTCTTAAAAAAAAAAAAAATCCATCACCTGCTGATAGCAGTACAGGTGGGGACCAAACTTTCAAGGTTTTTTGGGGAGTTACTTATCCATATCACTGCAATGAGCAAAAACCTCAAACAAATCCAATAGGTTGTCAGACTTTTATTACATATTGTGTACCAGGCCTCAGAATTTGATTTTGTTTTGTGATCTCATATGTAAGGTCAGAGCCTCTGGTTTGTTTATTTTTCCCTTTATTTTTTATTTCTTCAAGTTACATCTCAATCGCAGTCCCCTCCATATTCCCCCTCCAGTCCCACCCTCCCACCCTCAACCCCCCATCCTCTTCTCTTTTTTTTCTTTTAAGTTTAAAGTATATCTTATTTCCCCCTACAGTTTCCCCTTTCAGTCCAACAAATGGCTTTTTCTCTTATAATAATAAATACAATACAAAACAACAGAGGCAATTAGGCCACAGTTATGAGGGTTATATGGCTGAGCATACATTCCCAATGTCCAGTCCATATGTATTTGGCACCTGATTTTAACATTCTACTATCTAACCATCTCCATGAGTTTAAAGTTCTATATCTAACTCAACATTCATACTAACTTGCAACACAATTTTCAAAGCATCTTCTTAGATCTATAACACTCTCTTGACTCCTAAACCACTCAAAATTTAATTATGAGGCTCTAGCTATCTGTTCTTCAACCACCTCAGAGACCTGAGAGGGATAAATATATCTGATTTTATAGGAAGTACAGAGCCTGCATCTTCCAAAACTAAGAAATGACATACCAGTGGCTGCCTGGACAGTTACCATTTTCTCTCCATACATTACAGCATCCATCTTCAGTCATTTGGCCCTGTTTCTCTGACAGACATTGATTGTAGAGCAGGGGTTATGAAGGACTTGCCTACCCTGTCTTGGCAGAGCTAGGCTGTCGACTTACCTGCTTCCAGGTTTTGTCCTTTTTGGACAGCATTCTGTCTACAGTTGGAGCAAGGGGCTTTTCCTACCAAGAGATAGGCTTGCGACTAATTCAATCATCTCCCACTGGAGATTCTTCGATGCTCATCTTCTACTTGGGGTAGAATAGGGGGTGCTGTCGGGAGTTGATATGTCTTGATATAAAAAAATCTAAAGTTACGAAAACATCTTTGAATGTCATATTCTGCAGATCTCTTGAGGTTTTTGTTTGTTTGTTTAAGAGAAAATATGGAAACCAGAATAGAAAGATAGTCCACATAGTTTATTTACTCAATATGTTATTTGGTAAATTTGGATAATACATGGAGGGCCAGTTATAAACATCAAAGCTGATATGAAACACATCATTGAATGGAGGCTTTGATAGGAGGGTGTAACCAAGCATCCTTTCCTATTTAGAAAATGTCCTTATTCTTGCATGAATCTCTAATACCTAATTATCTAACATCATTGACTTTTATTATGATTGGTTTTCTAATAGGTTATATTAATATTCAGTGTTTGAATATGTTCCCTTTTATTGTGCAGAAAAGCCAATACCATGACATTAATACCACATTTAATGTGATTTATTATTTTAATTTTTATGATGGCCCTTGATCATCCTATATTTTTAATATTCACATTTCAAGGTTCTTAGACTCTTTCCGTTACTACTGTTTTTGCATAATTGGTATCATTTTACGTCATGTCATCTTTCTCAGGTGAATAATAGCCCATCATTATACCTCCTTACCAACAGGAACACTCAGGAACTGGAGGTAGGCATATGATTTGGCTTATTTTTGTCACACTGTTAACTTGTGCTTGCATATTTGGTTTTTTTTATCTTTCTCCTTCCCACCCTTTTTTTCCCTTTATTTCCTCATTGTCTTTCTGCCTTCTCTCTCTCTCTCTCTCTCTCTCTCTCTCTCTCTCTCTCTCTGCTTTCCTTACTCCCTTTTCCACACTGCCCTTCCCTTTTTTTCCTTCTAAGCAACACACTATAAGAAAATGGTTTTCTGCTCTTGCTTAGGTTGTGCTGCCTAAAGCAACATGTACACTCAAAGCAGCTGTCTTCCCTCACCCCAGTTCCCATTGCTGAGAGGATGGGTTGGGAGACCAGGGGCGGCAGAAACTAGCTAAAACGCAGTGGGTGACTATTCCATGCCCTGAAACCCCCAGTCTCTAGCCTCTCTAGTGACATCTGTGAATCGACAGAACTCTTCCTTTTGTACCTGTGGTGACAGATGAAAACTGCAGGTTCTTGTCACTGATAAACAATAAGATAAAGGCCTGGTCTCTTCACCCTGCTCTAATGAGTATCATTGCACTGTAACATGTAACATGCTCATGTGCCTATCACGAGAGTTTCTGGAAAGAACATCAGCTGAGAAGAAAACTGCAGATGGGGATAGAGGGTGAACTCTAAATTTTACTTCGCATTTGACTCTTCCTTTGCTTGACTCTCCAAACTGTTCCAGGTCTGGTAAAGCTTCTGCTTCTTCTTTGTCACCCTACTTCAAGATACTGAAGTCATCCTTGAGTCTTCTCCTATCTCTGATGAGTTTCATATGGTCTTCTTGTATTTATTGTGTCTAAGAAACTCAGCTCTTCCCCTCAATTCTAGGCCAGTGTTTTCCCCATCCCCTTCTCACACAATTGATCCTTTTTCTTCCTTTCGGCCTTTGTCTAGAGGGTTTTTCTTTTCTTTCAGTCCTCAGTTTTATTCCAAGTTCACTATTCATTTAATTAACTCCTTTGGTCACATCAGGTTTTGTTCCACATCCTTCAGGGCTTTTGTTGTTGTTGTTGTTGTATAAAGTACTTATAAAACTTCCTTACCTGGAAAGCCTGCCAGAAACACCCTTTAGTAAAACTTTTGAGCAACCTATGTTCTAACAAGTGGTGACTACCATCATCTCCTTGGTGACTCCTTTTCCTAACTAGTATTGTAGGCACCCTTCCTGTGGGTGGTACCTCTACCCGCACACCCTTGCTTTGCATATGTATTCCCTTGTGTTTGTGCATGGACACTTGCCTATGACCTTCTTTTATGGTGATATTGAGGATCAAAGAGAACACATCTGGAATTAGTTTCTGTACCAAATGCTGACAACTAGAAATGATACAACTAGCCTGTAGCCATTGGTACAATATTTCCAAAAGAATCTCAAAGATGAAGATCCTAACTCCAGTTCTAACAGGGAAGCAAAACTAATAAATCATCAGTACAAAAACATGATGCCATTTCTGACATAAGCAGTGTTTTCCTTTGATTAGAAGTATCAATTAGAATAAGAAAGGAAGACAAATACCTATATTTGGGGTATCTTCACACTAGCATGGAAACAAGGAATATGGTCAAATCCTGCAAAAAGGTAGTTTCTTCTTTCATTTCATGATTCCCCAGGCTTCAGAAGACCTACTAGCCTTCTTTAACCTACCATTTCCTCCTCAAGAACTGTGATATTTAGAGTATTAGACAGCAGAAGAGCAGGCTGATCCTGCTTTACCTCATAAATTATTCCTCTTAGTGAGAATGGTTAGAACTTGGCAGTATTAAGAAACAGATGAAGAGGCCAGATACAGCAGCCATCACTTATCATAACCTCCTGTTCTTTACCATAAGCTGGAATATCTTTTTCCACTTGGGTATTTAGAGACAAAAATGAGTTGAGTTGTAAAAGTTAGTCCAGATTTTCACTCACAGAGAGTATCACAGGTATATTTCACTCTGGAACTGTTGGGTTTTTATCCAGTCACCAAAACCCCTTAAGTCACCCCAATGATCACCAGGGCCCTTGTTGTGATTTTGACTTCTTTGAATCCCTGGCTTCTTGTCTTTGTCTTGGTAGGAGCATCCTTACAATCCAGCCTAGATAAAGTCAATGTAGAGCTTGTAGTTCATATTCCAGATCCAAGTATGTTCAGGGATGCAAGAGTTTAGTGAATCTACTATACTAAAACCTGGCTAAGAAGCACTCTCTTGTTTTACAAATTGCTGCATTACACCCTAGTATTTTCATGAAAAAAAAATTACTCCCCCACTTTGTATCATAAAAAAAAGAGATTGTACATTAGAAATGGTCTCTTTGCTTTGTAGTATGATTTCACAGTACAATCCTGGGGAAGACCTTATCATGTTCTTGACTGTTCCCTTTGTCTCATTCTACTCTTTCCCATTGGGCCCACAAGGGTACAATCTGATGAACATGGTTCCAAACACAAGCAGAGAATGGAAGTATGTACGAAAGGAAGAACAGTTGAGTCATTGAAAACTGTGAGCTTCCAACTCTGCCTATGCTTTTTCAAAAGCAATTTATGTACAATGCAAACCTAATCAAAAATGAGACATTCCTATGATTCAAAAAATAAATACAAATTCATCAATTCTTGTAATTATTTTTTTTAAAAAATGTGGCATATTTATTTCTGTTGTTTTGTATAGTATTTACTGTTATAAGAGAAGGAACCATTTGTTGGACTGAAAGGGGGAGCTGTTGGGGGGAAGAGGGTGGAAGGGTGGGACAGGAAGGGGGAGTAGGGAAGGGATTGTGACTGAGATGTAACTTGAAGAAATAAAAAAATAAAGTATAAAAAATAGCATTTTAATTTTTTCTTGAAATATTTTTAAACCATGTGGCATATTTATTTCTTCATTTATTATTCATTTAATTGATACACATTAACATACTTTATCTTTAAAGGTAATACTGTATGAAAATTAAAAATTTTAGGTATTGAATATCATACATTCTCTCACAATCTTTTAAATGTATTGTTGAGTATGAAGGCTTTCATAGGAACATAAGTAAATTGACTCACTCTGTTTCAACAAAGCTTTATTACAAAAGCAAAGAGTGGATAGTTGTTTGCTGACCCAGAATTTACTGCACCAGCTAGTTGATTTGTCCTCATTACTATGCTGGGTTCATAGAACAGATGAACAGAACATGCCATGTGCCTCTGTGTGCTGAGTAATACTTCTAAGAATGAGGGTGGACTCCACTTCTGCTGCCCTTTTCTTTGCTTCTGCTTCACCTGAAAGTATCTCGGGCCTCATGTGCCATCAGAGTGGGTTAGGGTTATAGAATTCCATTTTGATTCCTTGCCTTTCTGCCTCTTAGCATGGTCTGCAACTAGCCAGAGGTCATAATAAAATAATAGACCCAAAGGAGCTAATCACTGACAGTAGCTTAATTTGTTCATCTTTCAAGAATACTTATATATTCAAAGTGGATATTTAAAATGCACAGACATCTCCCTCAGCGTATTAATTTCCTGGCAGAAAGCTAGAAGAAGAAATATGCTCAGCTGAGGAACGTTCTTGATAACATATAAAATCCCACAAAAGTGACTGTAATTTTCTTCCTGTGACTAGTGGGAAATAGCCAACATGTATTAAGTTAGTGTCATTGTAGTCATTGTCATAAATGCTCTTCAGGTAAGATTTGCTTTGAACTTCCTTGCAGTCCCATGAATACCAACCTGCATTTAACCGATAAGGATACTATAGCTAAGGCTGAAAAAGTTAATAATCACACATCATCGTATGAAAGGTAGTATGTGAACTCCAGTGCTGTGCAGCCTTAGAATGACAGTTTAAAGAAACACATTTTTTTTTTTAATTAAGGATAATGGAAGACTGAGGGAAGGACAATTCAACATTGTTTAGTGTAATCTTACATTAATGGCAAGGAAAGTGAGTCTTGGAAAGCATTTGGATTTGGCCAAGTTGCTGTGGGGTGCTACAAGAAAGATGCTATTCAAGATGATATTTTTATTTTATTTGTTCTCATGGGATTGTTTCTCTTTGTGCTACCACATAGCTTCTCAACAAATGGCAATAAAAGATTATAAATGCGTTGGAAAATGATTATTTCCTGCCAGAGTCTTGGTCTGTGTAAGTCTACAACATGTGTAACATTGCTCTTTTCTGCTCTGATCTTCTCTAATCATGGGCCTCCTGGAGACACCTTATTCACTGGGTGGTTGAGTTGTCTACAAGCAAACCCACACAAGGTGCTCGGTTGAATAGAAGAGCAGAATAGTGCATTCCTTCATTAAAATTCAACATTTAAACACCAGTAGCTAACTATGTTGCCTCTGAATTTCCCAAAGGTGATTGAAATCGCTAACAAAACACAGTAAAGCCTATTCATAAAGCAATGTGAGGAAGTTCCCAGTGGGGTGGCTCAAGGAAAGACTTTGCCTGGATAGCCTATTTTCCATAGAGGATTCCAATGCCTTGCTGAATTAAAAACAGACATGTTTTTAAGACACTAACTATCATATGACTTGGTCTTGCATCTTCTGTAAGGACTTATGTCTTTTGTACATAAGCACATTTTCATAATAGCACTTAAAAATCAAGGTGGAATGAGAAATAAAAAACTACATAACTATTTCCCATATACTGTGCTTGCTGGCTAATTTTATGTCAACTTGAAACAAGGTAAGGTTTTCTTGGAAGAAGGACTCTTAATAAAAAGAAAATGCTTCCATGGGATTGGTCAGTTGGCAAGTATATAGGGCATTTTCTTCCTTCCTTTCCTTCTTTCTGTCTGTCTTGAGATTATAATAGAATTATATCAATCCATTCAGTTTTATCTCTCCAAAGCCCCCATGTACCCTTCCCTGATCTCCTTCAAATTCATGGCTTCTTGTTTCATTAATTGTTATTGCATGGACATATGCATATGCTTATATTCCATTCAGTCTATATACTTTACTTGAATTATGCTTTCAGGGCTCATTATTTGGCACTTGGTAACTAGTTGGTGTGCTCTTCCTTAGGGAGAGTGTGTCTCTTCCATTTACAACTCTTTTTAGATGCCTATAATTTTCTGTATAGGGTTGAGGCCTTGTGGGGAAAACATTTAACTTCGAGATGTTCATTTGTGTTATCCTTGTTCAGCTCATGTTTGGGTAATCATGTTGGTGAGACATTTTTTGGCTCTCACACTGACTGACCCCTTATCCTCATAAATATGAATTGCTTTGTAGATGCATTGAGACTGGGCTCCACAATTCTGCATCTTGATTAGTTGGAGTTTTTTGTAGTGGTCTCTGTTGCAAAGAGATATTTCCATGATCAAGTGTGAAGACTAAACTTATCTGTGGGTATAAGGACACATGGTTATAAATTGTTGTTATGGATTATGCTGGTTTAGTAAATTAGTGGTTGTAGGTCCTTTGGAAGCTTACATCATTCATTCTAGTACAGAGAAAGAAAGTCATTAGGGAGTGGGCTTTCAGGCCAGTACCAGCTCAGGGGTCTCTGGGCCTATGTCTGAAGTGCATGGTGTCTTCAGTCTTAGGGAACTTACTTTACATCTTTAGGGTTCAGCCAAAAGAACCAAAAATAGCCATTGACCAACACCTCAAAAGAGGTTTCTCATGATTGGTATTGGAGGTTTTGTTAGGTAGTCTTTGACTCCTGGTGGGAACACTGTCATCCCAGAAAAGAAAATTTCATTAAAACTATATATGTATATTTTCACACAAAATTATATATCTGTAGTTTTTTAAAGATAGTTAATAATATGATTCCTTTGGCTTTTCAAACATCTGCATTGTCATTTAGCTCTCTTCCTTCCATTCTTCTATATTTACCTCCCTCTGTCCTCCCTAAAGAGCCTCCCTTCCCATTTCCCCTATCAGATCACTTATATCCTAATATTCGCCTTAACTCTCCTCCCATCCTCTTCTGTATTTACCTCTCTACTCCTCAAAGAGTCCCCGTTTCCCATTTTCCTGATCAGGTCACTCGTACCATGCTATTCCCCTTTCTGTTGTTCTCCCAACCACATATTCTGGCAATGGTTGAAGGGAATTTTCTTGATTGATTATTAATATTGGAGGGCTCAGCCCACTGTGGGTGAGCCCTGGGCTTTTGGTCCTGGGTGTTATAAGAGAACAAACATAGCAAGCCAGGAGAAATAAGCCAGTCAGTACCACTCTTCCATAGCCTGTCCATCAGCTCCTGTTTCCAGATCTCTGCCTTGTTTGTGTTCCTGCTCTGTTTGAGTTCCTACCATGGCTTCTTGAAGTAGTTCAGTGTGACCTCAGTTATAAGCGGTAATAAACTCTTTCTTCCCCAAGTTGTTTATGGCTAGGGAGTTCTGTCACAGCAATAGAAACCTGAAGACACTAAGGATCTGAGAGTTTGCCAGCTTAAATATTGTGGTTGAAATAAGAATGGTCCCCATAGGCCCATATACTTGAAGGAAGTGGCACTATTTGAGAGGGATTAGGAGGTGTGATCTTGTTGGAGTAGTGTAACCTTCTGGGAGGAAGTGTGTCACTGGGGTTGGACTTTGAGGTTTCAAAAGCCCAAGCCAGGCCCAGTGGCTCTGGTTCTTCCTGTTACCTTCCAATCTGGATGTAGAACTCTTAGCTACCCCATCTGTCTGTGTGCCACCATGCTCCAAACCATGAAGATAATGGACTAAACCCCCAAAACTGTAAACAAGCCCCAATTAAATGCTTTAGTTTATTAGAGTTGCCATTGTCATGGTGTCTGTTCATAGTAATGGGACACTGACTAAAGCAAATGTCACAAAGTTAATGGAAATTTGTTGCCTCTATGCACACATTTTACTGGCAATTTTCTGACCAAGAGGACTAGGTTACACAGAATAAGAATTAAACAGCAAGTAGTTTCTCACCAGCTCTACTGCTGATGTCATTTCTTTAAATGATAGAGACTGTTTTTCATGACTACACATAAACTGCATGTGTAATTCCTTCTACATAGTTCAGTTTAGTAAGCTCAGTGGTGAGAAAAGCTGAATTTCTTCCTTCGGGCAGTATACAGGGCACACAGGAAGCTCTGCTGACTGACCCACTCAGAGCAGGAGGTTCCCAGTGGTACTTTGTAGCCAAGGAAACAAGGGTGATGAGTGTTCTAGAAATCCAGAATGTGAGAGTTAGAGGAAGGTGCTTTAGAAACTGAACCATTAACAAAATATTCTGTGGGATAGAAGGAATAGGGGGTAGAGGATGGGAGGGCAGGACTGGGAGGGGTGAAAAGAGGGCACTGTGATGAAGGTGTAACCTGAAGTAATAAATAAATATTTTTAAAAAGAAAAAAAAGAAGAAGAAAAGGAAAATAATCTGATTATCATTTATTTCCTGACATATCTTTTTTTCAAAGACATTTTACCTCTACCAGCTTTTGACTCATTCATATTTAAAAAGAGCCATTACTTTTCTATGCAGTTCAGCCAATGTACATTCACCCTGTTTTATTCTTTTGTTTTTTTTTTCCCCAAAGATACTGTGGCCCAGCAGAGATCTGTGCTTAGTGATGAGGCAAAGACATAGTGCTCACCTACAAGGGGATTAGGGTCTGTGGATTCTGGAGTCAGATATGAGTGCCCTTGGGCTGGGAACACAGGTTCAGGTTATACCAAATACCTTGTAACAATTTCTTGAAAATTTTCTTCTTAATTTTTAGTATACTTTATTATTATCACCATTATAATTACTGTTATTATAAGTGTGTGTGTGTGTTTGCGTGTGTGTGTTACACATGCCATGGCTTGTACATGTAGAAGTTGGAAGACAAGAGGATGACTTCTTTTGACAATTGGTTTTTTTACTTTTTCATGTGGGTTCCAGGTGTTGAACTCAGTCAGGTCTCCAGGCTTGTGTAGCAAAAACACTTACGTACCTTGCCATCTCACCATCCCCTTTGGACAGTTTTTTTTTTTTTTTTCCTTATAGGACCAGAACAAATAAATTCAGAAACAAAACCACTTTTTACTTACTTTGGTGGGTTTGGTAGGTGCATCGGGTAGGTGGGTTAAAGTTAACTGGGAAAACATCTGGTGTGGATCTCAGATGCTTGCTGATGACATTCTCAGCTCATGCTGGGGTTGGTGGAAGCTGGAAACACAAATACGTTGGCAAAGACAAAAATAATTTAGGTAAGTGTCTCAAAGATGGTGGGTCACTCACAGAGGTGACAATAAGTGGGTAAGTAGAAGCTGAGCTAGCCCAAGATGATTTATCTATGGAAAAGCAGCATTCCAATCTGTACAAGTATTATTATTTTTTTAGATCAATTAAGAGTTTTGTAGAATGTTTATCATGGCCTTTTTTCCTGGGAACTTCAGTTAGCATCAGTTGTATTGTGTTGATAAGATACAGCTGGAATCTGAACCCAGATCTTCTCATTCCATTCGGAATACCCTATTCCATTCTGACTGTATCAGGCTGTTCTCAGTGGGAGTAGGGAACAGGGAAAGAGAATTGGTAGTACTGGCATGTTAGAGAGAAAAGGCTAAAGTCTAATGTCCGTTTCTTCTGACACGTGCTTAGGGGTTTATATGTGACAATATGTTTGTGTGTGTATGTCATGAATACGTTTACTACCAATAACAAATTTCTCCCAGTTTCAGGATGAACATCATCACAAAAGATCTAAATGTCTTCTCTCTTCATATTCTGAGGTTCTTGGTGCTGCCAAAGCTTCATGGGGCCAGGGAGCAGTGCAAACTGCCACAGCCAAACAGAACTTTGTTTCTAAGAGAAAAAGCAGATCTTTACCTAAAATCCCTAGCAGTCTTTTGTCCTACTTTATTAGCTACAGCTGTGCCCCAGGTCACCCAAGTGTCATGGAAAGGGTTATCTCCTTTAAGGCTAGGCACATTGCAATCTCCAAATTAAACAGAGTTCTGTTAGGCTGTAAGGAGGATGGGCAGTGCATTGTTACACTTCTTACAGGATCCTCAGTGTCCACCCTGCCAGGGACTTGTGTCAGCACAGAATGTCATCTCACCCTGGTGATTTTGTCAGGCTTTAGGGAAATGAAAAGTTGTTGTTCTTCAAAAGAAGATTCAGAGGAGCATTTACTGTGCAAGACACTTACCTACATTCTTTTGATGTTCACCCAAAAACGAAGGAAAAAGAAAACATGGAATAAAATAAATTTCCGGACCTTACAAGTTTCCATTTGTGGAGACAAGGTCTAGCATGGAATACTGTTCAGTCCTTTCACTGGCTTGGTTTCCATGAGTGTTTCCTAAACATTGTTCTCTCCCTGCTTAATTACCTCCCTAGGACTTACACTATGCTGGAACTGGTTTGTGCTTTTTGTCTGTGCTGTCTAGTTTAGCAGACTTAGATATAAGCAGTGCAAAGAACGAGTTCTTTTCTCTCTGCAGAAGCAGCATTTTCAGTGAAAAGAAGGCCATCAGTAGTCTAAACTGTTGTTTCTAAACCAAAGTTGACTACATAATGCCATTCCAGATTTATGTCCTGTCGTTACTGGCTTTCTTGCTCTGAGAAATGAATATTTAGCAGTCATCCTACATTGCCATAAGTGGGCTGTTTCAGCCTAAGAGACATCAGAAGAAAGACTAGTTGAGGTGGATTCAGTAAGATGAGACCGTCTTGTTAATAGCATTTCTTCCTCCTTGTCATGATATCACTTATCCCTCACCATGTGGTCACATGATGAGCAGTTGTGGAAGCCACCCATGCTGAGGGAGCAACAGGAACAGTCATAGCAGTGCCAACAGACTCCTCTCTCAGAAAATCCGCTTGAGAAGATGGGATCTTGGGGCTGGAGAAATGGTTGAGTGATTACAGGCACTTTCTGCTCTTCCAGAGGATCTGAGTTCAGTCCCCAACACCCATGTCAGGAGGTTTACAACATCCTATACCTCTAGTTCCAGGGGATCCATGTCCTCTTTTGTCTTTCAAAGGTACCCATACACAACCACCTCTCCTGCTCCCTGATGTACGACATCACAGACACACACACACACACACACACACACTAGGAAATCTTAGAAGTTGTGAATGCTAAAAGAAAACAAGCTTTCATTAGCCTGGCTCTTCTGCCTGTGGGTTGTAATAATCCTGAATTTTCTCTTAAATTTAAACGAAAAACCCATTTAAATTAATTATAAAATATAAACAGTTTTTTTGTTTTTTGTTTTGTTTTGTTTTACTTTTGGGTGTGTTTCCCAGGCTGTGCTAGCCAAGCAGCTGTCCCACAGCAATCTCCTGGATAGAGAACAGGACAGCTCTAGGAACATTGATGTCCTAGTGGTTTCTTTTGGGCTTGGCTCTTGCCCAGATGTCTTGTTTTCTTGAAGTATTCACTGATCTGGTGGCTGAGCTCTCCCTCCTGGAAGTCCCATCTTACACACACTGATGGCTCTTCAAATTCATTTGCCTACTTGGGAGTGCACTATTTATTACAGAGACCACCTACCTCGCTCCTCTGTCCTCAGTACCTAGCTGTGTGACTCCTCTCGGGTAGGAAGTTAATATGGATCTTTGGTGGAAATGAGTCATATATGGAAGCCAGTAAGGAGGATTAGGATAAAAAGAAGGAACAGAGAGGCTGTTGGAGCTGTAGGGAAAGCATAGGAGCTCCTTGGCCTTTTATCTTCCTTCCATTTATTTTGAATACCTTCAGGTAGAGTCTCTTTGATTATTTCATTTTATTCAGGATAAAATAAAACATTCTCATCTGTGCAACCAATCCACAATGGTGGCTTGGGTAAGAGCATTAGAAACTTCACTGGTTGTCTCCAGGTTTTACCAGGAAGCAACAAGTAAGCATGATTCAGGCTTTATGATTGTGCTCCAAGAGACAGAAAAGAGAAATAACAATGGCCTTGTGGCTGCAGAACTTGGTATCTGTTTTTCCTCTCTCTTGGATATAGGTAGCTACCTAAGGCTACAGTAGTGGGGTGAGGCGTACTGTGTGACTCAAGTAGATCTGGAGAGCCTCATGTTCTCAAAGCAAGAGCAAATCCAGCCAGAGCTGAGCAGGCATCTCTCACCAGTATTCTCACAGAATTGAATTCTCACAGAATTGTGAATTGATAAAATTGTCAACATTCTGTTCACGACCAAGGCAAAAGACATAGGACATGACTGCTTAACAGTCCAAGCTTGGAGCCAAAGGCCTTAGAATGATTGTACGTGTACGCTACAAAGTACAAGGGGCTGGGAAAATTGTCGGACGTCTGTGTGGCTTCCTTATTTGCATGATGGGGATAAAATAGCATCTGTTTCCTAGGGTCACTGTGAGAACAAAATGGTTTAATACTTGTAATGTACATGCAGTAGTAATAAGAATATAGTGGCCTTGCCATTAGTACATGCCCAAGCAAGGCTAACCAATGGCTTGGAGGCTGAGTATAGATAATATTAGGAAAGTAGCAATTGTATGATCTGCGAGGTAGAACTTGAAAGCTGAACAGGAGTGCCACCAGAGGGCCAGAAGCCCCAGGAGGGGGGTCCAGATGGACACTGAAGCGCTGCTCAGCTGCTTGTCTTGGCTGTGTGTTTTGCAGGCCTAAAACCAAGCATGGCTTCATGAGATGCCCAGATGTTGGGAGTCTGCTTGTATTCCCTAATGCTGATAGCTGATACTTTTTTTTTTCTACTCTTTTGAATTGGGAATGTTTGCCTGTGTTCTGCTATGACATTTTCGAAGCTGTTTTTCCCCTCTGCCCCTTTCATCACCCCCAACCCCTTGAGGCATTTTCTAGGTCTTGCTAACCTTTGACAAGAAAAATGTAGTTCAGCCTCTCAGCAGTGGTCTGTGACACGCAGATATTAGGGGTCAAGGGAGCTCAATTACATTTCTTCAGAGGTTGTGGATGGGCAGTAGTGCTGTGTGGATGGCTGATTGAAGTTTCTGCAAAAGCAGGGAGGAGTTCAAAGGTCAGCTTGACCATGCATATGCTTCCATTTCATAAGATGCCTAAGGAGGAAGTACTCTGACTGACAGGAATCAGAACTATAATAAATGCAAAGAAACTGCCCTTCACTTACATAATTGGAAATTATAAATATTTTAAATGATAAAATCGTGAGACTCTTCTCTATTAATATGATGGGAATGCCTTAGCTCTTCGAGGCTAAGGATTTGTAGGATGGCTGAATAGAAAATATTATAAAAATCACGTTTTTAAGATCAAATAGTTGTCATGATTGTTTCAAAAGGCTCCAGAATTGAAAAGACTGAACATGTGCAGAGTCATGAGGATGGGGCCCCACAGAGTGAGTTCAGTACAGTCCTTCTCGGTACAGTCCTTCACAGGGTGTGACTCAAGTAGATCTGGAGAGCCTCATGTTCTCAAAGCAAGAGCAAATCTTTTTTTTTGGGGAGGGCATTCGTAAAAACAGAAGAAGAAACAATAAATATGAAAATAGAACTAACTTGACACTGTGTATTGGTCTTTCTCTTCTGTGTATACCTTTTCTCCCAAAAGTAAAATTTGATGTCATTGAGCAAGAGTTTCTAATATACTTAGGTATTTTGACCCTTGAAATTTTGATTCTCTATGTGCATGTTAAGTATGAGATGCTTAACTATGTCAAGAGAAATGTGAAAACAATTATAAGCCAGTGATCCTGTTGATGTCTATTTCCTGTTATTCTAACAGAAGGCCTATGACCTCACAACTTATAAAGAGGTGTATTTCTGCTCATGCTCCAGGATATTAGGAAACGCAAGGCTGGATGGTTGCAAACATACGGAGGTCCTCATGTCACTTTATGACATGATAAAATAAGTAAGAGATGAGGCATGTGCAGAAGGGACAGAATTCAAGGGTAGCCACTTGTAGCAAGCCACAGTCCAAGGAACAAATGCATTGTGAGAAAGACAGAGAGAGAGAGAGAGAGAGAGAGAGAGAGAGAGAGAGAGACTCAGTTCTCTTAACAAACTCATTCCTTCTCAAAGGTCCCACCTCCCAACACTGTCACAGTGATAGTTGATGTCACCAGGAGCTTTGGAAAGGATAACCCACATTCAAACAACCATAGATCCTAAACCAGGTCATATTAATGTTTGTAAAAGTTGTACACTGAACCAAAAAGGCAATAGAATGTTCTATAACTCTATCCATAGAATTTTTAGTGTGTGTGTGTGTGTGTGTGTGTGTGTGTGTGTGTGTAAGAAACAGAGATACAGAGCTAGGGTCATTTCGTTCTTTAATATTGGAAATGTGAATGTTTCCTAGTACTTTTAAAAGATGCTTCCCAGACTTTTCAGCTAAGTGTGATTGTTTGTCAGAGACCTGGACCAGACTGTCTACATGGATGTATCCTGGCATTTTAATAGGCAACATTTCCTTCTTTCCCTTTCCTCTTCTTGTATGGAATCATGCTATTGTGTAGGAAATGGGCATATTAATATGGAAGGCACACTCTACAATGGCTGACAGAAACAAGGAGTCTAGGCCATTAATGAATTTGATATGGCATAAAAGCAAATGTGTATTCATTTAAACTACACGTTACCTGCAATGGTGCCCAGAAAGAGATGTATGAAGCAAGAGAGAAATGAAATCAGAGATACTTTTTTTCCTTAAATACAAACCTCTAGATATTCTCGAATGCAATACTTATTTGATGAATGTAGATATTTAGAAACTTATAGGAAGGGTCAGTTCTTACCACAGTAACACATATTTCAATATTATGATTAACTGATTTTTACCCTAGTTAGCCAAACTAATCTTTGAAAGTATTACATATGTATTATATGCAACCCTGATAAATTAGCTTTACACTAAATCTAGGGGATTTTTTCATAGTAAGGCATCTTGACAAAAATGCTTAACAGAATTTTGATTTTGAACAAAATTATTTCCCTCATTCATGTTTACTTCATTCTTTCCCAACAGCTTATAATTTATCTTATTTATTATACTTGATGGAAAATCTGATTGGCAAAACCATTTTGCTACTGGGTATATAAAAAGACATTTTAGAGAAAAATTGAAATTCATAAGTCAATAGATAAATGTTTAAGAATCTGTTTGAGGGAGTGGGAGGATACAATAATTACAGGATAGCTGAGCATGCCAGTATGCAGGGTATGCAGGCTTTTTCACTTGCTCCACACTCTGGTGCAAAAGGTGAGCTTGATATACCTTGGTTATTGCAGAACATGTCCTCACTTGCTTGTAAAACTCTGTTAAAAATCCGGGCCACTGAAATGACCTCCCTATATGCATAGCACTTCTTCAGCATACTACTTCATTCGTGGGCTGCAGGTCACTCTCAGACTTGCAGGTGTCCTCTTTGTCACAGGTTTTGTGGTCCTGCCCCCTGGGTGATCTCAGTATCCATAAGAATCCACACTATTGTTAGGAATATGCTTCTACAAGACAGAAGCTCTCTAAGAAACACATCCATAACACATTAATAGGAGTAATTATGCAGCCATAACTCATGTTTTCCCAGTTATCTCATTTGTTTTCTGTGTGTTTGTTTAAATAGAATCCTAATGGGATCCATATGCTGCCTGTGGTTAGCACGTCTTAAGTTAGTCTCTCCCTCTCCCTCTCCCTCTCCCTCTCCCTCTCCCTCTCCGTCTCCCTCTTTCAAATTTGGGTTGAGACAGAGTACATGTAAAGAGAAAACACTAAGATACTCATAGAAATATCCTTATCAAATGTAGAAAATGTCCAGCTTGCCAGATTTCCTTATACATCTTTTAATTGATAAACAGGAAGTAATCTTTACTCTTTCCTGTTTATTTTGCTGGCCTCCTACTTTTATCCCTTTTTTCTCTCTTCTCAGCTTCTCTCTATTTGTTCCTTTGATGGCTGAATACATAGAATTGTTTAGAATACCTCATATTTGAAATCTTGAGTGATATCCTTCTAGTGTTTAACATGTTCTCCTGTCTCCTGAATTGCCCATGGCTAATTGATAACTTATATTCAGAACATAAATTTGCAAGGACACAGACATAATGCTCCCCAATATGTAGCCATGAATCTATTTACCCAAATACAGACACACACCACTTATAACAGTCCTAAAGTTCTATATTCTACCAATACTTCTCTATGCATTGATTATAGTATTTTATTAAAAATCTTCCTTTCAACAGTTATTAGGTTATTTAGAAGTACTGCTCAATAAGAAAGGCAGTGAAACTACTCCATACTTTCTGTTAGCCAGTTTTTGAAATGAGTTGGTTCTTAACATTTGCGAGAGATAACCAATACTTTTACTTTTGCATATCACTAACAAATATATAAATAAACTTACAGTTCTTTGTGATATAGTTATCCATAGTATTTGCTTTCCTTTTCAGTAGTCTATTTGTGCTACCATTGGTTAATGGAACCCTATTCAAAATACTGACTCATGGGTCACGGATGTGACAAGAGAAACTCCCAGTATGTTTCTTGCTTTCTGTTGTAGTAATGTAGTTGAAGCTTATCATATACATTTCCTGCCCCAGACATAAGCCTTTTTGCCCAGGAGCTTATTAAAAGAGAAATTTGTACATAGGGTATGTGACTATTGACATGACTAACCAGCAGGAGAAAAAGAGATGACCCAAACTCTAACAATTTAGGAGCCAGTAGGAAGAATTTACATGTCTTGCAATGGGAACTGGTTTATTATCTGGTAGTGGACTGGAGTTTGGTGAGAACATTCACAGTCCTGTGAGAGAAATAACAGTGCATACTATTGTCCAGATCAAGAGAACACTGGGGTTTTAGAAAGCTGTGGATGTGTGGAGATTAAGGGATTGGCTTACACTGTTGTTAAAGTCAGAGTCCACAAACTAGAGGATAGACTGGCAGACTGGAAACACAGTGCAGAATAGAGTGGCTGTTGTAGCTCCTAACTGAAGGTAGAAATCTTCTTCCTCAGGGAAGTTCAGCTTTTTCTCCTTTAAGTAACTCAATGGAGGCTCATCATTTATGCATGATAACTTAGTTCAACCAATGTTTCATGATCTAAATGTTTATCTCACCTAAACATTCCCTTCATCAGACATATAGAGTAATACCAACCAATCAAATATCTTAGCACCATGTTATAGCCATGCTGCCACATAATTTAACAATCACACACAAACACACAAAAGCATGCATGCACGCATGCATGCAGACATGAATGCATGTGTACGTTCTTAGAAATTTAAATATTAATTATCATAGAGAGTAAAATCTGTAAGGTAAATATGATTATGAAGAATTCTCTAAAATATCAATATAGAGTTGCCATGGGACTCAACAATGGTGTTCATATGCATAACAAAGATAAGAAAATTCTACAGGTAAAGTTGAACATAAAATTAATAGCACTATTTTGAATTGTATTCAAAAATTAGTTTGATCAAATGTCCATCAACTGATGAATAAAGACAATGTGGTGTATTTCTGCAGGGGGATATTATTTGGCCATAAGATTAATGATGTACTGGTACATGCTACCATATGGGCAAACTATGAACATATTGTAATCAGTGAAAGAAGCCAGATACAAAAAAGACACATGCAATTTGACTTCATTTATATAAAATGCCAAGAATAGGCAAATCCATATAATGTGAAATAAATTAGAGGTTGTCAGAGCTGGAGGAGGCAGAATTGGGCATTCTATTCATGGGCATAGGGTTTCTTCTTCAAAGTTTTATGGACTGAGATAGTAGTGCTGGTTGTATAACTCCAAACATGAAAACCCACTGACATGTACAGTTCAAAATGACTAAAATGGTAGATTTTATGGTATATTAATTTTATTTCATTTTTAAGAGATACTAATGATCAGTCACAATAGTAAGAGGTTAAAAACAAATCAGGCCTTGTGTATACCCTCAACATCTTATTCTGAATACAGGGGATTCAAAGATTACCAGGGGACTATGTAGATTCCTTCAGGAGCAATGGGAATGTTCTCTCAGGTGAGAAATTGTGTTACATGAAAGCAAAACTCCTTACTTAAACCTTCCTGGCCTCACTTTACCTTGCTTCTCTTGGAATCTGAGGTCTAGCTCTGTCCCAGCCCTGGTATCCTCTCTCCAGTCAAGAATTCTCCCTTTTCTCAGAATGCTTTTCTTTTATACATTTTGGCTCGTCTCTGCGAAACCCTTCCACTCTGCTCTTTATGGTTGGTCAACATGACAGTTTCTGCTCTCTGGTCACCTTGCCATTTTCTGTTTATCTCTTGCCAGTTTACTTGGGTGAACTGCTTCCGGTCACTGATATGATGTCAGCATTTAATTCTGTCCTACACTAAGACACTAGTGAGTGAAAGAGGAATGAACATGGGAGGCTGACCGGATAGCCAGTCCTCCAAGGGAGCATGAGAGGAGAGGTTTCTCTCTTGAGGTCAATTCCCTGGTATATCTGTCTTCCTCTAAATTATCATTGTGTCCTCACAAGTAGTTGGAGGGTATTGTCATTTACATTTGCACTCCCTGCAGTATCACATGAGAATGAGATGACTGAATGATGGCCATCCTTGGTGCAAGTGCCCAGCATTGTTTTATTGTGCTGTTAGGTCATGTCCAATTTACTCATCCAAGTACTTCATCATCTCCTGCCAGGTCTATAAATGTCAAAGAGTAACAACCCTTGACCTCCTTGTTCACAGCTAAGCATGCCGCCTCAATGGCCTTCTTTAATAACAGAATCTTTAATATGGATTAATCATCTTACAACAATGTATTTGTTCTTTTTATTAGAGTCCTTGAGGACTGTCTTTCCCTGACGAAATGTTATCTTACAGAATGATAACATAAAACTGGACTTCGTTCCTTAATTAAAAGAGGATGAAAACTTTTACTTAAAATATTTCAAAATGCCTTCAAAATCCAATGTTAATGTCAGACATGTATCATTTTACACATATTCAATCTTCACCACGCTTGGCAATTGAACTTCAAAGCAAATCTGATTGCTAGTGGAATGACTTTGGAGAATACAAACAAATTGTCCAAAATAAACAAAGCCTGTGTTTATTTTTAATCGATCGCAGCTGAATCTGAGGAGGTGTCGCTAGCTTGAGGCACAGATGAAGTTCATTAAGTATCCTGGGCCTCGTATAAATCATGAGATATGTCGAATCTTGCATTAAACCAAACAAGAGCATGGTTCAAGAATTCCTCCCTGGCAACAAGCAGAGGCAGAGACTGTTGGCACAGAGGACGGTGGAGGACGATTGAGCAAGACTTTCCTACCCCTTAGGTACTGGTGAGCCCACACAGTTGTCAGTGTAGGTGGTTTGCCTGTTCAGAGCGGAAGGCTTGGTGCCAAATTACCTGAGTCTGTTCCTGGCTTCTCTGCTACATGCCATGTTGAAGATGTTGCCACCACCTTTTCCTCACCTCTTGGCCTGCCTGGGATTGTACCACCCAGATGCTGTACTGGCTGAAGGCTTCCTGAGTCTTAGGACTAGGGTCATCAGTGACTAATATGCATTAAGTTTATCAGGAATGGAGCAGGTGGGTAAATACCCTGGTCACAGCGCGCGCGCGCACACACACACACACACACACACACACACACACACAAATGAGAAAACTGTGTTCAACAAGGTTCCTCGGAGAAATCGGAGCAGGAGGGGCACTATTTTCTCATGGCCGTTCTTATTCATTCATACACGCTTTCCTGTCCTCTTTGTTCTGCCTCACCTTTTTTGTTTTTACAGTGAATTCTGGAATCTCTTTTCCAAAATCTTAGACCTGGTCTCTTCTTTTGAAGCACTATAACCAGAGAAACCTGAATCTCTAGGTCTTTTACTCCTAGAAGTGAGTGGTGGCTAGAAGAGGTGGCAAGAGAGACTATGTAAGTATGATGCCCACAGCCAAACATTAGGGAGAGAAGGAGCCCAAATTGGAAATCCCCATCTGTTCCCTCCCTGTGGAGCTCAGAGGAACCCAACAGAATGGGAGATGGGGAGGAAGACCTGTAGCAGCCAGAGGAGTCTAGGATAGCAGGAGAACACAGCCCACAGAATCAACTAAACAGGGCTCATAAGGGTTCACAGAGACTGAAGCAGCATTCACAGAGCCTGATGGGTACACACTAGGTTGTCAGCATATATACTATGGTTGTGTAGTGTGGTGCTCTTGTGGGACTCCTAACAGTGTGAGTCTAGGTGTCTCTGACTCTTTTGTGACCTGCTTTCTCCTACTGGGTTACCTCCTCTAGCCTTGATATGATGATTTGTGCCTAGTCTTTTATTTGTTTGTTTATTACTTCAGGTTACATCACCATCACAGTGTCCTTTTTCCACCTCTCCCAGGCCCTCCCGCCCACCCTCTACCCCCTATTCCTTCCATCCCACTGCTCTGGAGTGGGGTGTCCCTACATAACAGTCCCCGCCCCAGTTCAGCATTCATATGAGGGCCAAGAGCCTCCTCATACACTGGGGGCCTACAAGGCAGCACCACTAGGGAAAAGTGTCTCACTGACAGGAAAAAAGTCTATGTTCCTGTTCCCTTTGGTGCATTGGTTGTAGTATAGTTATCCTGTACTATATGACTAAAATCTGACTATAAGTGAATAGATGCCATGTGCATCCTTCTGAGTCTGGGTTACCTCACTCAGGATGAGCTTCTCTAGTTCCATCCATTTGGCTGCAAATTGCATAATTTCACTGTTTCTGATAGGTGAGTAATATTCCGTTGTGTAGATGTACCACAGTTTTTTAATCCATACTTCGGTTGAGGGACATCTGGGTTGTTTCCAGTTTCTAGCTATTACAAATAGGGTTGCTATGAACATAGATGAGGAAACTTCCTTGTGATTCAGTGAGGAGTCATTTGAATGTATACCCAGAAGTGGTATGGCTGGGTCCCAAGGAAGAGCTATTCCAAGTTTTCTAAGATATATCTCCAGACTGACCTCCATAGTGGTTGCACAAGCTTGCACTCCCACCAGCAATGGAGGAGGGTTCCCCTTTCTCCACACCCTCGCCAGCATGCTGTCATATGAGCTTTTGATCTTAGCCATTCTGACAAGTGTGAGATGGAATCTCAGAGTCATCTTGAGTTGCATTTCTCTGATTATTAAGGATGCTGAGCATTTCTTCAAGTGTTTCTCAGCCTTTAGGAATTCCTCCTTTGTAAATTCTCTGTTTAGTTCTTTTCCCCATTTTTTGATTGGATTATTTGGTTTCTTGGCATTTAATTTCTTGAGTTCTTTGTAAATTTGGGTATTAGCCCTCTGTCAGATGTTGGGTTGGTGAAGATTTTTTCCCAATCTGTAGGCAGCCGTTTTGTTTGAATGACAGTGTCTTTTGCCTTGCAGAAATTTTTCATTTTCATGAGGTCCCATTTATTGATTGTTGGCCTTGGAGCCTGAGCTGTTGGTGTTCTGTTCAGGAATTTGTCACCTGTGCCAATAAGTTCAAGGGCTTTTCCCACTTTCACTTCTAATATATTTAGTGTGTCTGGCCTTATGTTAAGGTCTTTGATCCACTTGGACTTAAGTTTTGTGCAAGGTGATAAGTGTGGGTCTAATTTCATTCTTTTACATGTGGACATCCAGTTGGACCAGCACCATTTATTGAATATGCTGTCCTTTTTCCATTGTACGGTTTTGGCTTCTTTGAAAAAATTAAGTGACCATAGGTATGTGGGTTCATTTCTGGGTCTTCAATTCGATTCCATTGATCTGTTTCTATACAAGTACCATGCTGGTTTTATTACTATTGCTCTGTAGTATAGCTTGAAATCTGGGATGGTGATTCCTCTAGATGGTTTTTTTTTTTTTTATTGTACAGGACTGATTTAGCTATTCTGGGTTTTTTGTTGTTCCATATGAAATTGAGAATTGCTTTTTCCAGGTCTATAAAGAATTGTGTTAGTACTTTGATAGGAATTGCATTGAATCTGTATATTGCCTTTGGTAGGATGGCCATTTTTATTATGTTGATCCTACCTATCCATGAGCATGGGAGATCTTTCTATCTTCTGATGGCCTCTTCAATTTCTTTCTTCAAGGACTTGAAGTTCTTGTCATATAGGTCTTTTACTTGCTTGGTTAGAGTTACCCCCAGGTATTTTATATTGTTTGTGGCTATTTTGAAGGGTGTTGTTTCCCTGATTTCTTTCTCAGCCCATTTATTTGTTGTATAAAGAAGGGCTTCTGATTTTTTTGAATTAATTTTGTATCCAGCCACCTTGCTGAAGGTGATAATCAGCTGTAAGAGTTCTCTGGTGGAATTTTTGGGGTCGCTTATGTATACTATCATATCGTCTGCAAATAGGGATAATTTGACTTCTTTGTTTCCAATTTGTATTCCATTGATCTCCTTTAGCTGTCTTATTGCTCTAGCAAGAACCTCAAGTACTTTCCCAATGTCCAGTTTATACATATTTGGCCCCTGACTTTAACATTCTACTATCTAACCATCTCCATGAGTTTAAAGGTCTATATCTGACTCAACATTCATACTAACTTGCAACACACTTTTAAGAGTATCTTCTTAGATCTATAACACCCTCTTGATTCCTAAACAACTCAAAATTTAAATATGAGACTCTAGCTGTCTATTCTTCAACCACCTCAGAGACCTGAGAGGGATAAATATATCTGCTTATATAGGAAGTGCAGGGCCTGCAGCTTCCAAAACTAAGAAAGGACATACCAATGACTGCTGGAAGGTATACTGGGCCATCTAACTCTCATAAATGTGGCATATTTATATCTGTTGTTTTGTATAATACTTACTGTTATAAGAGAAGGAACCATCTGTTGGACTGAAAGGGGAAACTTCTGGGGGGAAGAGGGTGAAAGGGTGGGATAGGAAGGGGGAATAGGGAGGGATTTGTGACTGAGATGTAACTTGAAGAAAAAAAAATAAAGTATTTAAAATGAAAAAAAAAAAGAACCTCAAGCACTATGTTGAAGAGATATGGCAAAAGTGGACATCCTTATCTTGTCCCTGAGTTTAGAAGAAATGCTTCAAGTTTCTCTCCATTTAATTTGATGTTGTCTACTGGCTTGTTGTATATTGCCTTTATTATTTCTTGGAATGTTCCTTGTATGCCCATTCTTTCCAGAACTTTTAGCATGAAGGGGTGTTGGATTTTGTCAAGTGTTTTTTCTGCATCTAGTGAGATTATCATGTGGGTTTTTTCTTTCAACTTGTTTATATGGTGAATTTCGTTGATGGATTTTCATATGTTGAACCATCCCTGTATTCCTGGGATGAAGCCTACTTGATCATGGTGTATGATACTTTTGATGTGTGCTTCGTAACTTGTTATGCTGTGTTTGTTTTATATCCCTGGAAGGCCTTATCTTTTTTAAGGGAATCAAAGGAGGAGAAGAACTGGGGGAGAGGGAAGTGGGGCTGGGGGGAGTACTGGAAGGAGTGGAGGGAAAGGAGACTGCAATCAGGATGTATAGTATGAGAGAAGAATAAATTTGAAAGAATGAAATTTAATAAATAAATAAATAAGTGACTGCCTGGCCAAGTCCCTTTAAGCACCCGTGTTTGTCCTTTACTTTCCTCATCCACAAGATGGGCTTGGTGACAGTACCGTCTACCCCCTGGACTTGCTTTAAAATTTAAATAAATGGTACAGCCAGCCCATGATATCCATGGGTTCTGTATGCAAAGATTCAATCAACCATGTACTGAAACTCTTTGGAGGAAAAGTGCATCCGTACTGAACAAATAAAGCCTGAGATTTCCTCATTGTTCTTTGCACAGCAGATTAAGAGAGGTAGTTGTTACAGTCATGTAGCATTAGGTATTACTGATATACCTAATATATGTCACTAAAGGTTGAAAGACAATGGAAAGATGCTGGGCAGGTTATATGTAAATACTATGCCATCTTATGTAAGGAAATTAATAATGTGTGGTGGTTGGTATCCTAGAGAAATTCTGGAACCATCCCCTTGCAAATACTAAGGGGAAACTGTGCATAAAATACCCTTTGAGCATTACCCTATACATAGCAACAGCATGGTAAGAATCACCTATGGTCATTAGCATCATGGAAAGTCAGACTCTGGGAAAAATTTACAGATTAGCTGGTGGGACACCTTCATTTTCTGTATGAGATGATTTGTTTATGCTGCTAATCAGAGAGCAAAACACAAAGCTCTCTCAGCCGAGTGCACTCCATACTGCATGATCCAACTCCAAAACAGCCATTTAACAAGTAAGCCATTAACACAGAACCCTGTGTGATCATTTATTTTTGCTGATTGAAAAAAAAATTAAGTCATACCAAGCAGGAAATATGCAGGGCATACAGAATATCTCATGCATGCCATGAATTTGAAACCACAAAAGAAAAAATAAGTTTGAGAAATTGAAAAAAGAAAAAAAAGAACCACGTTTTGGAGAATGTATAATGTACACTACATTCCCCTCCTCTCCTCCTCCGTGGAGTCCTTTATAAACCTTGGCATAACTCCTGGCAGATGACAGGCTCTGGCTGTTCAGAATAGAAGTCCTGAGAGTATTGGACAAGTGTTTATCTGACTGTGGCTCATAGCTGTAGTGTTAGCTTGCGTTTGGAGGTTTGCAGTAGACATGAGAAAATAAAGCATCTTTCTGGGGCATCCCTTTGAGTTTTAAAATCTTCCTGTTTTTTTTTAAGACCCACTCTTCTTTGCAAGCCGCGTCACATCTTCTCTTCTTATTTTGACCTTAAACAAGGAAAGGGCCAAGCCCATGAAAAATGCCAGAAGTGAATCAGAGGGAAGTCTGCTCTGAATGAAAGCTTTCCCTGCCACTGAGCCTCTGAGATCAGTCGAGTAGACCACATTAAAGATGACCCTCTAGCCTGAGCTCTCCAGAGATGGTGGCTTTCAGAAGCAGCATCACACAGTTGTATATAAACACACACACACACACACACACACACACACACACACACACACAAATATCACTGAGCACAGGGAGCTCTGAGATGCCCAGACTAGTAAATATTTGTCTTGGAGTCATGTTTTTATTTATCTTTGAGGATGTGTAGTAGAGGAAATCTAAGGAGATTCTCATAAAAGGTGAAGCAGGTTGGTTTCTGAAAGTGGGATTCTTTTATCTGTTCTGCTACAGAGGAAGCTCTTTTATTTCACAGTGACTATTTGCCACCAGATCATTAGTTAGGTTTTACTTTTTATTTCTTCCAATTCCTAGAAGACTAGTATTGAGGCATGGGGCCTCTTTTATCCCATAATTTCTTTAACTATATAATTAAAACGGTGATAGGAAAAAAATCAATTTTTGTATTTTTAATTTTATAAACTTCACTATAAAAATACTTGCAAGCAAGTAAAAACACACACCACAATTGACCAGACTCAAAGTCTATCCAACTCAGTGAACTTCTGCAGTTAGAATAGACATTCAGAATGGAAGCTGTGGAGTTTCATATAAAATTTTACCCTTCCTTGGTTTTCGTGTGCTCTTTGTTTTGGTATTATTGGTCTTATTGGTCTTCAAAGTTTTGATTTTCTATTTTTTTCTGTCTTTTTGCTTTTTTACTGTTTTTATTATCTTACTGTTTTTTTTTTCCTTTGAGAGAAAGAGAAAGAGAGAGAACATGAATTTGGATGGGTTAAAAGATAGGGAGGATCTGTGGAGAATGGGAGAGGTGAGATGTGATCAATATACTTTAGGAAAATATGTAAATAAAAATAATAAAAATATAAAAAATAAGTTAAGAAAATATGTTAATCAGTGTGGGAACACACAACCCATTGTTGCACCATCCCTTTGGTTTAGGTCCGGAACTGTGTGGGAGTAGGAACAGTGAGCTAAGTAGTAAGCAAGCCTTATTTCATTTCTCTGCTTTTTGGATGTGATATGGTTTTTGCCTTTACTTTCCTTGCTGTGATGAAAAATAATCTGAAATTGTGTTCTAAAATAAACTCTTGCTCCCCTAAAAATAAGTTTACAATTTCATATGGAATATAACTCATGCACGCAAATACCAAAAACCAAAGGTAAAAAATTCTAGCTCTGCCAAGACAGGGTAGTCAAGTCCTTCATAATTCCTGCTTTACAATTAATGTCTGTCAGAGAAATGGGCCAAATGGCTAAAGATTGATGCTGTAATATATGGAGACAAATGGGGAACTGTCCAGGAAGCCAGTTGTATGTCATTTCTTAGTTTTGGGAGCTGCTGGTCCTGCACTTCCTGTAAAATCAGATATATTTATCCTTTTCAGGTCTCTGATGTGGTTGAAGATTAGATAGCTATAGTCTCATAGCTAAATTTTGAGTTGTTTAAGAATTAAGAGGGTGTTTTGTATCTAAGAAGATGTTTTTAAAATGGAGATGCAAGTTAGGACGGAAGCTGAGTTGGATATATCTTTAAACTCAGAGATGGTTGCATAGTAGAATGTTAAAGTCAGCTGCCAAATATATATGGACTAGACATTGGTAATGTATGCTAAACCTCATAATTCTCATAATTGTAGCCTAATAATTTTTGCTGTTTTGTGTTGTATTTGTTGTTATAAGAGAAAGAGCCATTTGTTGGACTGAAAGGGGGAGCTGTTGGGGGGAAAAGATATACCTTAACCTTAAAAAAAAAAGGAAGCAGATGGGGGTTGAGGGGGAAAAGGGTGGGAGGGTGGGACCAGAGGGGGGAGAAAGGAGGGAATTGTGATTGAGATGTAACTTGAAGAAAAATAAATAAATAAATACCATTAAAAAAAAAATCTGTGACAGAATTAGAACAGGAATACAATTAGTTTATATTCTTTCATATCTTGTGTTCATCACCATCACTGATCCTTCCCATATCACTTGTATTTAGCTTTTTTTGTCCTTTTTTCTCAATGATATGCATATTTATTGCTGCTTTATTCACTCTGGCAAGGAATGGGAATCAACCAAGTTGTCTATCAACAGATGAAATGATTTTATATATATATATATATATGAAAAACTATTCAGCTCAGCTCTAAAGAAAAGTTAACCATTTTGTAGGAAAATGGGTGAACTTAGAATGTGTACTATTAAATAAGATCACACAATCTCAGAAAGAGAAACGCTGTATATCCTCTCTTATATGTGGGATTTATGTATTATTGTCATTACTTCTTTGATGCTCCCATAGAAGCCAGTTTGAGTTTCCTTCCTACAAATCATGTGTGCACAATGGGGCATTTTGAAGGTTTGGTAATAAAATAACCAGTATGTGGGACTAAGTGATTCATGATGCCCATCAAAAACTTCTTTCTGACCATTCTTATAGTTAAATTACAGAGACTGAGCATCAAGATTGCCTAATTCCACTTTTCTAATCACTACACTTGTGTATTAAGTGGTAAGGAAGATTTTTATTTTGAAACTCAATTTTCCTCTTGAATATTAATTTCCTAAATGTCTCAAGAATTACAATGATATGTTTTATGGGTCTCCTAAGCTATAGATGCAGGACTTGGCTTTGGAACCCAGGATTTGCAAATAAAGAACAAAGATGATTTAGGATATTAGTTTAATGGGCACTAATTTAAGTTTTGTGTCTTGTCTAAGGCTGGCAAGGAGACACACAGACTGGCTAAGGAAAGATAGCTAATTTTGGAGGTGGTGCTAGGATGCAGTGATAAGAGTATGGGGAAGTGATCACAAGAACTGCAGAAAGCCAATGCATGTCCATTTTCACCAGGCTACTAGAGGATATCTCTATTCGATTGAGACATTATTGTCCCAGATGACGCAATCATCAATATCCCTTGGTTACTTACCTACTGCTAGAGTCATTTTGGCCTTCCCTGCGTAGACACTGGTGGGTTGGGACAGTGAATTCAAGGGACTGTGATTTGATCATGCATACTGTCCATTACATACCAGACTGGAATGATAAATAAGACTCGTTGAGCTGAGCAAGAAACCCTCATGTAGCCTCAGAATCCCTGATATGAAATTAGCTGCCAAAAATCAGACTTTCCAATCTATTGTGCTTTGGGCCAGTTTATCTTATTTATGCTGTTTTCTTTTCTTTTCCTCTCCCACTTTAAAAAAAATCTTTCATTTGTAAAGGTGATAGTGTGTGGGGCTATGAGTACAAGTGTACACATGCCACAGTGCAGCTGTGGAGGTCAGAAGACAGACTTGGGGGTTGGTTTTCACCTTCCACTTCATTTGAGACAGGATCTCTTGTGGGTTTGGAAGTTGCAATGGCCAGCCCAGGTAGCTTTTGAGCTTTCATGATTCTCCTCCCATCTCTTGTAGGAGTGTTCAGATTATAGGCATATGCTGCTACATCCAGCTTTATGTGTCTTTGGGGGCTCAAACTCAAATCAAGATGGTTTCCTCACAACTGTTTACCTACTGAACCATCTCTCCAACCCTCCTTTTTGTTTTTAAACATTCCTTTTCAGGATTAGAGAGATGGCTAATTCCATAAAATGTTTGTTTGACAAGCATGAAAATCTCCATTCCAATCACCAGCACTCAGTAAAGCTGGGCACAGCAGTTGCAGACCTGTAGTCTCAGCACCCAGCAAGCAGAGACAAGAGGGTACCTGGAACCTGCCAGCCAGATACTCTCACCAGTTGCTGAGCTCCAGATACTCTCACCAGTTGCTGAGCTCCAAGTTCAGGGAGAGATTCTCTCTCAAAAAGTAAGATGCAGAGTGATCGAGGAATACAACCAGTTTTGACCTCTGAACTTCAAACACATATGCATATGTGAATGCACCAGCAAACTTACATGAACAAGGACACTTGAATATGTATACACACATACACCATATACATACAAAAATAATCTTTCTTTCTTCTAGATCTTCTATAGTACTTTGGGGACTAAATAAGTAAAAGTGATCGGGAAATAATATGGTACTCATGAACAAGTGAAGCTCTTGATGTGAATGAATGTACTAGAAAACATGTTTAGCCGAACCCATGTCTACCCATGTTTCTCTCCACCTGTGCCGTTTGTCACCAGGTCTAGCACTCAGGGCTGTGAGATGGACCTTCAGAAAGAAGAAGCAGCATTGGTTTATGAACTCAGTGTATTCTATAATTAGACTGAGAAAAACGGTCATGTCTCTGCTTCTTAGGGAGTCATCATCCCTAGGAAGTTAGAGGTATACTGGTGGACACCTCAGGACTGCTCCTTAATGCTTTCCCCAACAACATATTTCTTCATTGTCCATCTGTTTCTGCCCAACAACTTTTAGATTCCTAATGATTTAGGAAATACTAATGCATAGGGATAAAAAGAGATAGAAATTAAAAAAAAAAACAAAAAACAAAAAACAAAACTGTACCTCACAGCCATGCAACCTCTGTTACAGTGCAGTCAACTTACGGACTGAACTCCGCCACCAATACAAGCATCCATAAGTAGAAGTATTTATCCAGGCTTATCTGGTACAATTCTTGATATCTCTTCACCTGTGGGAACTACTGGAGATAACATTTCACAGAATAAGTTCATTTCAGGCAGCCAAATCTCTGTGCAAATTAGTTCAGCGAGTCATCCATCCAACATGTGACTGTGGTAGCTCTGGATCTGGCTTGGATCCTGAGATCTTAGGACAAGCTTGCCAGAGATCTAGGTTTTGTGCATCACCCAAATGAGGAGTGGCAGTACCCAAACAATCTTTCCAGGCAGCCACAAGTCATGAGCATTGCTCTTTTCACCATTAAAGATCTATTTCTAGCACATTTGCTTATTAACTAATCCCCTGCTATTGTATACTAACAGTTGACAGAGACACCTTCAAAGGTGGTTATTGATTAATTAATTACTTCTAGGATATATACTTAACAAACACACTAAATGCTTAAGTGTTTTAAAAACTAAATTACAAGCCAGACAATGCCCTGAGACAGAAGCTCCTCAGAATTCATGAGCTTCTTTTTCTGGCAGAATATGGTATTAATTTGAATTTTATATTATTGCTACTTTGACGTTTTAGTAAATAGAATTTTAATACTCTTCACATATAGGTTTAGTGCTCCTGCAGGGCATGGTGGCACACAACTTAAATCCCAGCACGAGGGAGACAGAAGAAAGCAGATCTTTATGAGTTTGATGCTATCCTGGTCTACAGAACAGTCAGCAAGCAGCAGAATAGTCAAGACTGCACAGAGAGAGACCCCCGTCTCAAAGAAAACAATGAAGAATCAGAGCTTTTGCTTAGTTGAATTACTGACATTAGGAATTTACCAGAATTGACTTTTCCTGACAGTAAAAAATAAATAAGTAATCAGATTTTGAAAGTCTTGTTCCTTATTCCCTCTTGTCCTATCTCCTCAGGTAAATTCTGAATGTCTATATCCCATTACAAAGATGTAATTAAATTTTCTACTGTATCCTTTAAAGCTAGGTTTTGTTATATTGATAAAATTGGTTGAATGGATTCAGAAAAAAACATATAGAAATCCTTATACATGACAGTTAGCCTAATAAACTGGTGTCAACATTATCCTCATATTGCTTAGATGGTATGCCACACTACATCTAAAAATTGTGATAATTTCATGATTTGCACAGAATTCTATTATAGATTCTGCAGGAATTTTGAAGAAATATTTAACCTAAAGGGAAACATCTTCCTCTTCTCACAAGTTCACTCTTTAACTTTCAAATCCGTAAAACTCCCTTGCAGCTTGGAGAAACTACATCCCACTCTACAAGGCAGTCACAGAAGGCTGGACCTTGGGTGTTGCAAGGGATCATGGGAGTGGCTACTCGGTTATTGGTGGTCTCCCAGCAGTTGCTGACACCCAGATGTTACTGAGTGTATCTTCCAGCCACAGAGTCCTCTGCCTACAGTTACACATTCTCAGCAGCTTCCAACATTTTTAATCTCTGCCTTTTGCCTTGCTTCTAAAAAGTGAACGATGACAACAGCTCAAAAAGTTCAGATGCTAAATCGATGGTAATTAGTTTCTCATTATTTTTCCAAAAGGTGTGAGTACTTTTGTAAAAATAACTGTAAATAATATTGGTTATTGCTAGCAGTTGGAACCTTCAAATGGCCTATAATTTTATCCGTGTTAATGAGACACATAAGAATCTGAGAAAAGAGGATAAGCAAACTCCAAGGGGATTTAATGTTGTTTGTGTGTTGTTTTTTTAAGCTATTATAAAGCTTATAGGCCTCCCTCAATCTGCAAATGTATGTCCCACCAAAAATAGGTTCCTGAGAAGAGACTGTCAATGAAAAGCCAACAAATTCAAAACTATATAGCAAGGGAATTGAATCGAGTTCTACATATAGAGAACAGTATCTCTCCACCTAGATAACCAGTGGAACATTCTATGTACCAAGTAGGCATCAACACCTGAATAAATTATCTTAAATATAATCATGGCCAGGATTGAGCCATGATTGAGCCACAGGAAAATTACAATTTAAACAGTCTCTCTCTCTCTCTTTTTTCTTTCCCAATTTACACATCCATTCTATACATCACTCGGTTGTCATCAATTTGATGCTAGGTGTTTGTTAATGACTGGTGTATAGAAATGTGCTACTCATCCCGATGAAACAACATTCAAGAATATTATGAGAGTAAAGACACTTTCCCCACTGAACTATAGGCTTCTCAAAGGTATGGACTTGTTGTGTGTCTGTGTGTGTATGTGTGTGTGTGTGTGTGTGTATAATAAATTTTCAGACACTACCACGGTAACTGGTTACATGGTTTCTGCATGTCAGTAAACCAGTAAACCTTTGAACTAAAGAAGGGAAGTAAAGATACTTAATATCTTTACATGGTGCTTCTTGATTATAACATTTTTTATTAGTCAGTAAATAAAGAATATAGTATTATCTTGTAGGGCAAAGAAAACCTTTTTCTAAAACTATTTCCATATTGAGTATTTTACCTAGGTAGTTTTTTAATTTAAGAGAAATTCTAGTTTTTATTCAGCAAATGATAGTTTTCTGGAATTTTAGCAGAGAACATAATACTGTTCTCGAGATTCTTCTGAACTGGTGAGATGGCTCAGCAGGTAAGGACATTTGCTGACAAGCCTAAAGACCTGAGCTTGATCCTTGAGACCCACATGGGAGAAAGTGAGAAGTGACTCCCATAAGTTGTTCTCTGACCTCCACACACAATGGTAAGCCTGTCTAGTACCAATAAATTAAATAAATTAATTAACAATGCAATACATTTTTAAAAAACCTTTGAGATGCTCAAGGAAAAAATCTTGGCCTCTGAAAGCCAGAAAATGGCCCTTGTGGGATCTCCCATGTTCAGTTCCTTCTGGGAAGCTTAGGAATTATTATATCTAATGACTTTGCTAGTGGGTCTGGCCTATGTAATTAAGATCTAAATATATCTCCTTGTTCTTTCTACAACTAAATTTCTTATCTGGACAAATGACCCATTTATGATAGCTCATAAAGTACCATAGACAAGTCATTACATACTTAAAATCCCTCTAATAAAATGTACCCAAAGATGACTATCACATCTGCACTGCTAATAATTTTCCAAGAATATTGCTTAACATAAATAACAGAAAATAGAGCATATTATAATTCATAAGATGAGAAATAGAATAAAGCCCTATAATTATAAATAAATACACTTTCCTATTTCCAATTGATGAACATATCTGCAGTTTTCTTCTGCTATTTCTATTTCAGGATGAGAATAGCAGAGTCACTATCTCATCAGCATAATTTTGGTCTTTCAAGCTTTTGCATTCACTGCAGAATGCAAAATGTCATGGTATTTATATACAAAACTTTAGTGTATATATATATATATATATGACTATTTGGGAAGAGGCAGAGGAACAGCAAGAAGAGATGGAGGAACAAGAAGGATAACAAGGGAAGTCAAGATCAAAATACGTTATGTATGTATATGTGTATTTGCATGTATATATTTGAAAATTATATATATAAATCTATAATTATGTGTTCAAAACTTATATATATGAAGATGTCATAGTGAAGACTACCATTTTGCACAAAGAATGTATACTAAAAACAAAAACACAAAGCTTTATTTTGGCAAATGTTGATGGACATTCAAGGTAAATGAAAACCATGTCTGAGATTGCACATTTGAGAGTACAGGAGTGGCCTGACCATATCTGAAGGCAACAGAGCCTCCTCTTCCCACTTATTGACTATTCAAGCTGTTGACTAGCAGCTGGCAAGCTTATAAGGGCAGTCTAGAGTGCCTCATTAGGTTTGACCTTGCCTTAATGAATGGAAGCAAGGAAAGACTGGAAGTAACTCTGGAAGGAAGAGGAAGTGGGTATTCCACCCAGCTAAACACAGCAACGAAAAGAAAACGGCCTGTTACTGGGAAGTTAATTAAACTGAGCTGTGAGTTCTAAGAAGCTTTAATCAGATTTTTTTTTTAAGTCTAAATCAACTAGTGATGATTATAATGAACACATTCTTGGAAGCTTGTCAGACTATTGACTCATAGTGTTTAGCATAGAAATGGCTCTCAGGAAACCATTTATAGAGACTTTCTCTAAACCCAAGAAAATTCACTTGCAATTTTGGCAAGAAGAGTCATCTCATCTTCTGTCTTCATTCATGAACAAAAGCACTAAAGACATCTACCTGTCTACATGTGTGCAGCATACATGTGCTTCCACCCAGGCAGCTAGCCTAAGCTAAACGGTCTCCTTTACTAGAAGCACAATTGGGCAGTTGGATCAAACCTTACTTGACATTATGTTTATCATTGGGTTTTTGAGGCAGGCATTTCTCCATGGAGATGTTCTTAGTCATTTTAAATATAAGAATTTGTACTGCTATGAGGATTCATGGAGTGGAAGGACCAATATGTGTAGGAATTCACTTTGCTGAGTACTATACTTCTAGTCCTAGTTTAAGCCCAGGAGCAGGCATCATTAATGTCACCTGGGAAATATCTCAGTGCCAACTGCTGAAACACGTTGTCTAAATTATAGACATGGAGAAATGAACAATTGTCAAGGATGTCTTACTGACAATAGCTCTGAGTGGTGTTGGCATGTCATATGAGTGGAAGGACACAGGATGAGAGCAGTGTGTGTTTAAACATGGCGTTGTCATAAAGAAAGCCCAGTATGGCAGAAAACCATGAACTTCATCACACGGCTTCTTCCTGGGTGATCACTAATTCCTGGAAGGCTTTCTTCAGGTATCAATGGTCTAAATGGGGTGGACTACAGTCCCTTTCCTGTCCTCCTCTGCTTGGAATGAATGAACCAAAGGACAGCTCAACGTGCCTTTGTCATCTGGTTATTTGCATCAGTAAACATCCACAATTGATAACATAGGCATCATCTAGAATCTTAGTGAAAATATGAACACTCCACCACCCCAGATTCACTGAACCAGCTAGTGCTTTAAGCAACCTGCCCAGGTCTGGGTACACACTGAAGTTTGAGGAGCACTGGATCATGCTCTTTTCTTTATCTTAAATCTCCATCCCTGGAGAAGACAAATGAACCTATGGTGAGCCCTCTGGTGCCTGGGACAATTAGAACAAATAACTGTTGGGGAACAGCTGCAAGCATTGACTATCTGTACTTTTGGTTCCTTTTTTCTTTGTATTTATTCTTCACTCATAAAATAAAAATCTCAAAGGGGGTATCCCCCGTCACCTACTTTTCCAGTGTCTCCAGCTCCTGCAGATCCACTCCTCCTCCTCTTCTTATCTTTGGCTGATATCTACTTGGTATCCTCCAAGTGATATCAACAGAGCATAGAATAAAAAATACAACAATACTAGGCACAAGCCCTCATATTAAGACTAGATGGGGCAACCTAAAGGAGGAAAGGGTCCCAAGAGCAGGGGAAGGAATACTGAAACTAAATTTAAAGTGATATGAAGTGTGGCCAAGGAGGTCACCTACAGCTTTTGCAGTTGAGTGTGAGCTAAATATCCCATGAGAAAATACTGACTTAGAAAAGAAAACATTTGATACTATGGGGACCTTAGACAGCTTTTAGGGTCCCATAGAAAATAAATTACCTGTGGAGATGTGTTTAATATTTGGCCACATTTTTGTCACCCAAAGCCTTCTGCAGGGTATGGCCTCAGTAGCAGTAAGCAATGTTCATTGCTAGTTAAATCATCATTTTGTTGTTGTTGTTGAAGGATGTATCAAATTTCAGAGAAAACTTTAAAACAGAAACACAGAGGAAAAAGGAAGAGCCATGGGTGGGAGTCCAACTGTTACAAGCTTTTGCTTGGATTGGTTTGGTTCAATTTGTTTTTTGTTTTTCTGAGCTACAACTCCAACTTGCTACAGATGTGCTTAATTTTGCTTATTACTAACTAATATGCATTCGTGATATTTCTATTAAAAATAAAATCCTACCCTTTTTGAATTTACACTTCCTTGGAAGAAAAGTCAAGCAGAACTAGTGGTAACTAAAAGGGTTCACCTGTTAATCAGAAAACCTTCATCCTCTGTCCTCCCCTTTCAGCTCCCTGTCAAGGTAATACATGACTTTGTCACATTTGCCAGAGGAATTACAGTCAGGCACGCAGACTTAGTTTATTCTCTAGGAGTGGGAAATAATTTAGTCTTAGTGTTTTTTAGTGAATTACTTGCATGTTACCTTCTTCAATTCTGGGCCTTCATATTATCCTCCTGAACCCTCTGGACATAGTGTACGGCCATCCGCAAGTTCCCTTTCATGTGGTTTCAGGATGATGCTGGCTGGATTCATATAGTAATCACAAGGAAATATGTAGAAATAACCCACATCTTTCGTCCTGAGCTGGTGGAAACCTCTTACACGCTCATACTGTTCTTTTTTACTCATTTTTATAATAGATTCCATTTGGCAAAACTCTTACGGCAGTTGATGGACTACAAAGTGCAACCATGTTTAGGGATCTGAGTACCAATTCTTGAACTTGAAAAATATGATGACAATCAATTTCCTTTTCCTCTTTCTTTCTTGTTCTCCTTTATATGAGCCATCCTACAGAATGTGTCTTTGAGAAATCTCTTTCTTAGTCATTATCCCCTAATTAATTCCCTTGTTAAATATAAAGTGTGCATTAGGCTTGACTAATGTCTTCCTTTGTGTCTAAGGAAAGAGGAATTTATTACCTTTACATATTGACTCAAGCTGCATAATCACAACTCATTTGTTTAAACTCCTCTTTCTCCACAAGCAAGCCATACTGGAGTTTAGGCCCAAAGCAACTGTCAAAAGTCTCACCTGCCTCTCATCAGTATAATGTGGAGTCAGGTGTTTGCACATATAATGGGGTAAAGAACTAACTGTATTCACATGGAAACCCATTTTTTCCTTTATGTAATAGTTTCCTGTTCACACCATGGAAGTGTAGAGGGGCGGGAGTAGAATTGCCCAATTTGTGGAGGGAACATGCTAACATTTTAAGGGACAGAAGAGGGGTGTCAAAATCTGCAAGGACAAAATCTACATATGTGTTGGCAAACCGGCAATCTGCTCCTCTCCAATTATGTGGTTCCCCTGAGGAGTTAGCATCAAGGAAAAGGACTTCAGCTCCTCCCAGGGGACTTGGCTTGGCTCTAAGGGGACAGAGCACAAATACAGCAGTTATGGGGAGAGTGACCAACTAGACCATGGCTCCCAAAGTGTGGCCCTGGAAGCCAGCAGCAGCCCAGGGAACTTATAAATACACTTTTCTGCTCTAGACCTTCTAGATTATAGACTCTGGATTAGTTTACTTGGTCATTTTTGTTCAGTTAATATATATATATATATATATATATAGTAGAATTGGTGTGGCAATACACAACCGAATTGTGTCATACATAATGCCAAGGCAAGAGGGTTAAAATTTTGAGGCCAGGACCTGGAGAGATGGCTTAGTGGTTAAGAGCACTGACTGTTCTTCCAGATTATTGGGGTTAAATTCCCAGCACCCACATGGCACAATTGTCTGTAACTCCTGTTCCAGGGGATCTGACACCCTCACACATATGCACATAAAATTAAAAAAAATTTTTTTAAATTTGAGGGCCAACCTGGACTGCTTACCATGACTCTGTCTCTAACAACATCAATACCAGCAATAAAAATAGCAATATGTTCTGGTAAATAGTTCCTGAAATGATTTTCACATCTCAGTGACACTATCAAAGAATTCTTATGTCTAATCATCCCTTTTTCAATATCCCAGGCTGCTCAGCATGGCCTCTTCTCTCCTTCTTCCTTTGATTCCAGTGCTTAGGATTTTGAGCCAAAGGATCAGTGCATGAATCTGAGATTTTTACCTTAGCTACTATGGAGAGGACAACACAAGTGATGCTTCGGCATGCTCCCCATAAAGAAAGGGGTCCAGGAATGTGTTCAAGCCTCCTCTGAGTCATTAACAAATCACTACTAACTTGCTGCTTCTGGGCAGAAGGAGGACTATTTGGTTCTGGGGCTACTTGCTTCTTGCAAGTATTGGAAAATGGATGCCATCAAGCTGGACTTGTCCTCTGCACACTGGGATGCACACATAGGAGGATGGTTATGATTGAACCTGACTTTCTGGAGCCAGGGAGATGGCTCAGTTGGTATGGTGCCTGGTGCACAAGCACAGAGATCCTAGTTCAGATCCCAGGATCCATCCCTATGGAGGCACTGTCTCTGTAACCACAGCCCCAGAAAGGGTGAGTGTAGAAAAAGTGAATAACTGAGGGCTGGTGACTAGCCAGTCTAGCTTGATTGGTGAGCTCTAGGTTCAGTGAGAAACCCAGTCCTACCTTGAACTCTGGCCTCTACAAATCAGCTCATGGGAGAGTGAAGATACACATATACATGTGTATAAGACACACATACACACTGAGGTACTGAATGTGTCTCTCGTGGGCACACTAAGAACAGTTCTGAGGTCTTTGCATCCAGAGCGCCTGCACAAGGGCCTGTGTTCTTGCAGCCAGGACTCTTGACTCTTATCTTTCATTTTTGTGTGCACAGGGCTCCTCTGGTCATGTACTACTTCTTCAATCAGGAAATTGTTCTCTGAAGGCACAGTTAGGCATAGCAGTGTCTGAGAGCTGTGGCCTTTCAGCCTCAAGTGGGTAATTTCCTTCTCAGGGGATCTAAAATGCTTGACTCTTATCTCAATTTCCCCTAGGCACTGCACCAGCTTTACCAAAGGGCATCCCCAGCCACTCTTTACCCTGGGTGCCAGAGTTGTCAAATTTGCCTGGAACAAGTACTTAATCATGGGGCAAATAAGGATCTTTACATAAACATGATTAAACAAGGTCATTTGAAAGTCACCGTTTGGGGGACATTCAGTTTCAGAAGGAGCTTTCAGGATGAAACACAATTGAGTCGCTGTTAGTCTGGGAGGGTTTGGTTTGTTTGGGTTTTTGCTTTCCTGTGCTGCTATGTGGAGTTTACGGAGTGAGCATTATGGAATAGAATGAACATTCTTTGCGGTTCAGCAGGTTTATGGAGACCTGTTCCCATTTCCACATATGCAGAGTTTTCAGTAAAACATTTCTACCAGTCATGTGAGCAAGCGCAAGCAGAAAGCAAGCTCTTCCCTTGGCTGGTTCCAACATTTTGCATCCTAATAAATTCACAGTGGAACTAATCCAGCTGTCTTCTTGCATAATATTAAGTTTGGAAGGGGCCTGCTACTATTCATGACTACATAATACTTTGTTTTATACTGCATGGAGTTGTATCATTATAAACATGAAAGCAGCTGGCAATAAATGACTTTATGACAGCTATTTCAAAAGTATAATGAAGAAAACAAAAAGAAATCAAGTTATTGCTTATAATTATGCCTAGATGAGCTCCCCCAGTACACTCAGAACCCTGGGTTGGCCCTACCTATGTGATCCTATCCAAACTCTGTTATAAGTGACAGTGGCCTCAGCTGTTTAGTGAAATGTGCAACATGTTGACATTTACATTTTCATGAGCAGTGGTTTTTTTGTTTAAGGGACGGTATCCTTTTGATGAAGTTGTATATGTGACAGGAAGGAGTAGAGTTGACTCTATTTTTGAGTAGATATCACAAGCTTAAGGACCTTTGCAGTATTTTCAAAACTGTAAACGTGCTTTTCTCTTCACTCAGTGGTTAATCAGGTTAATTTTCTCTCTTAGAATGTCCCCACCACCACAGCGCAGTAAGCACTAAGTGTAGTCCTTCCTGGGCTCTTTATTGTTCTATAGAAGAAAAATTACAACCTTCATGCTCAACAGTATGGACAAGATAAATAAGCCCATGCTCTAGAATCATAAGCAGCCATTATAAACCTGAGCTAGTTCAACAGACACCAACATTTAAAGATCCTCAAGGCCTAGAATATAAACATTGTAATTCAGAAACACAAAACATTATGTATGTTCCAAATTGCATAAGAAAATACACATGGCTATGTTTGTATATATCACACAAAAGAATCGTTCATTCATTCTATACTCAGCAAGTGTTTATTGGGTTCTAATCATTATATAACAATAAGCAGAACTGAGGTCTTCATGTGATCTTACATCCCAGGCAAGGGACAGGATGGGGAAATGGATGGAACAAGAAAAGCTCATCCTGAGTGAGCTAACCCAGACTCAGAAGGATACACATAGCATCTATTCATTTATAATTGGATTTTAGCCATATAGTACAAGATAACTATACTATAACCAATGCACCAAAGGGAATAGGAACATAGTCTTTGTTTCCTGTCAGTGAGACACTTTGCCCTAGTGGTGCTGCCTTGTAGGCCCCCAGTGTATGAGGAGGCTCCTGGCCCTCATATGACTACTGAAATGGGGCGGGGGACTGTTATGTAGGGACACTCCACTCCAGAGGAGTGGGATAGAAGGAATAGGGGGTAGAGGGTGGGAGGGTGGGACTGGGAGGGGTGTAAAGAGGACACTGTGATGGAGATGTAACCTGAAGTAACAAATAAATATTTAAAAAAAAAGAAGTTGGGAAGGCAATGAGAAGCACTGAGTCTCATGGTAACATGAGCTTAAGTAAAAACACAGAAGACGAAGGTAAAGATTGACTTGATTGAAGTCAGAAAGAGCCTGTGGAGGAGGTGACATTGATTAGAGGTCTAAAAGGAACAAAGATGAAATCCATGGAGACATCTCAGAAAGAGAGGATTCCAGGTAGAGAAGAGACCAAGGCCAAACACCCAGAACTCAAGATCATGCTTTGGGAACTTGAAAATCAAATCAGAAGAAGGAAGAGGGCTAGGAGACTGTGAGCAGTGGGAAAGTCGCAGGAAAGAAGGATCAGAATGAGGAGACCTTTGGCCTCAGTGCCATGATGAGCCTCTGGATCTAGTGAAGGGGTGGTGGAAAACGATTTAAAGAAATGAGGAAACAAAAGGACCTTGTAAGTGCAAATGAATCATGTGGGATGTCCACCATAGTATTTGCAGTTATGCCTCAGAGGAGTGCTAGTGTGAAAAGAACAAGATGGGGAAAGTAGGGGTGTGGCAAAACAAGCCTTTAATCCCAGCACTCAGGGAAGAGGAAAAAGAAGAGCCATGTGGATTGTTGTGAGTTCAGGGTCAGTCTGCTCTACAAAATGAGTTCGAGGACAGCCAGGGCAACAACGAGAAACCCTTTCTCAAATAATAAAAAAGGCAGGCGTTGAGGGGGAAGAACAAGGTAGGGATACGATTGACAAAGTATCTACTGTGGTCTATCCATACCTGTTTTGTTTGAGTCTTGTATTCATGCATTCTTTGTGTGATTAACAAATATTGTAATATAATATTTTTGTTAATTTTATGGGGTCTCATATATTATGACCCCTAGCTCCTCCCCAGATCCATCTCTCACCTCCACATACCTCTTATTGTCATATATATTCATGTATGTATGTATGTATATTTTTATTTTATTATAAATGATCAATGGAGTCCAATTTGTACTACACAAATGCTTATGGTGGGGGCATGAACTGGATTGTGGCAGACCTTCATGGTCACACCTGTATAGAAAACACTCTCCCTCATCCAGAAGCTAACAATTATTGATAGCTTCTCAGGTAAAAGTGGGCACTCATGATTGCCTCCTGCCTCCATGCTAGAATGTTGACTGGCCTGATCTTGTGCAGGTCTTATGCAAGCAACCACAGCTTCAGTGAGTCCATGAGAGCAATAGTCCTGTCATGTCCAGAAGACACCATTTTTCTCTAATCTCCTATGACCTGTGGGTCTTATAATCTTTCTACCTCTTCCTTTTAGAAGGTCCCTGAACCTTGGATGGCAGGGTATGATATAATTGTCCAAATTGTGGCTGAGCATTCCACTAACCCTTATCCCCTGCACTTGAATTAGTGAGTTTCTGTTTCTGTGTTAACTGCTGCCCACTGCACTCACTAAGGAGCTTCTCTGATGAGGTCTGAAAGCTGCAGTAATCTATAGTTGTTGCGATGCAAATTTAGAGAGTAGTTTTATACTAAGTCCATTTACCAGAATAGTCGTAGTAGGCTAATACCTGGGGGCTGTGAGCTCCCAACCATGGTCTGTGACAGATTTATGATACCAAGCTAAGAAATACTAAAACCAAAGAATAGATAAAATCAATTACTTTTATATAAGAAAATTTTTTAGAAATTCTGTAATTTCCCTTACTAACATTGGTCATTGTTCTTCATAGCCTGATTCTATGTTTATAAGCATGAAGCAATGGCTACTTCATCATAGGCCTTTCCAGAAATAAATTCAGTGACGGCCATTGAGCTTTGAGCTCAGTATTAGATGCTTTGCAGTAATTAGAAAATTATGTTCATTATTATGGCTGTGCTGCTGCTTCCCAGCACAATAACACTCATGCTTTTTAAAAATAGCATTATAGAATTGAATAGCTTGATAGGACTTAGCTTCAACTCTTTATTAAGATGGGGAAACTGAGACAGAATTTTGGACATGCCACTGACTCTGAAGTGGTGAATGACCTTAGTCTCTTGTCCCTCCGTTAAATTTCTCATCACTACACTGGTGTTTCCCCAACTTTAATCACTTTACTTTTCACATTTGGTTAACTTAATGCTATAAGTAACACATTAAGTAAATTTAATTTCCAAGGTAAATTTATATCATCACCTTGAATAGGAATCCAGCATTCCTTGATAGAGTACATTATAATCAAGTAAACTTTAAACAGATTTCTATCATTGCCATTGGAACAGCAATTCTGTGTAGGGAACCACTCCTTAACTCAATGGCTCACATCAGGAGGCATTTCTTTCTTGCACACATAGCCAGAGGTTGGTTGGTGGCACAACTGAGCCAAGGTTGGATTTTGGTGCCCTTTTTGACTTGTCTCTCAGATCTCCTGGACCATCAAGAAACAGGTATCATATACCATATCCTTCATGAGTCTCCTCCAAATGCAATATATAAAAGTTTAAACCCAAATTTCATGTTCATTATTATCACATTGACAAGTTAATTTCCATCATTACCAGAATGAGGAAATTCCCATAGTCCCTGGCTTTGTTGGTACATATAACTATAAAAAATACCATAGGCTACATAACTTAAACAACACACATTTATTTGTCATAGTTTTTAAAACTAGAAAGTTCAACATCAAGGAGTTGATAGCTTGGTGTGCAGGTAAATCTTTTGCTGTGCTCTGTCTTATGCTGCTAAAGTATTTACATGTTAATTAGTGGCCTCCTGAAATATGGTTACACCCCAAATGAGCACATTCTCATGTATGCCAAATGGTGCTGTGTAACCTTGCTGCTAATTGCCTCTACTTGGGTGAATAAAGTGCCAGAAGCCTAGATTGGGCAGAAGAGCTAGGCGGGATGAAAGTTTCCAGGCTTGGAGATAGTACAAGGATCATGGGAGAGAGAAGAAGGAAGACAAAGGGTATACGATGGGTTAGAACATGGATGAGAAGCTTACGTAGCTGGGAGCAAACTTCTCAGGGGACCAAATAGAGCATGTACAAGTAATTGTGGAGTTTTAGCTGAGGAAGCAGAAAGCTAGTTTAGAAGGTTAAGATCTGTCCAGCCCTAATGCTTAAGGCTATATTCGAATCTAACAGGTTTCTGTGTGTTTATTTTGAATATAGTGGATTAAGGGTTAATGCCACTAATTTAATACTCATGTAAATCATTACTAAATATATATATTCAACAAACTCTCTTTGTTTGCATATAGCCTTAATTGTTAACTATTTTCACAGGGCAAAAATAGATCATCTCTTCCCACAGTCCTTCTTAGAAGGGCTTGTGAGGACTTCACACCTTGACCCAATCACCCACCAAAGCCACAGGCCTGAACTTCTTTCACAGCACAGTTAGATTTTAACAAATGAATTGTGAGTAGGCACAGACATTCAGACCTGAGCAATACCCCAGTGTGATCTCTTAGTCACTTTTGAGAGTACTATAATAAATGATTATATACTGCATGGCTGAGATATCTGAGGTAGAGTGTTAGTTAGCTTAGGTTATGAAAGTTGAAGACATTCATTTTCTTCTAAAGGACAAAACCAACTAGATCCATACTGTCTACTTTCAAAGGAAATTCATTCACTCACGAGGGCTGTACATCATGGTCTTGTTTTCCCCAAACATCCACACATTATCACAGTAGGGGCCAGACTTCAGTAAATGAATTTGGAGGCGAGGGATGGGTGAGAACAAGCATTCCATCTATTGCAGAAAACTGAAGAAATCATATAGTAAAAACTTTGGCTAGAAGGAAGAAGACTTGAGGACAGCAATGAAGATCATATAGATTCTACTAACATAGAGATAACATATTTTAAAGGGAAAGGTTCTTGTGTTATATAATAGAGCTAGCCAAAAATGTTCAGAGAGTGTAGTAGAAGCTGAGAGGAAGCACTCAGTGGGTCACCTGCTAAGCTGAACTGACACTATTCTTGTTATTACAAATGGAAATTCTAAAGTACTCTGCCTCTTCAATGAGAGAACTATGGGACAACTAAAGACAGAGAATTGTCCTCTGGATTCCATTGTGTCTAAGACATGGTGCTCATATTCCAATTTCTTCAATAGAATTCCTCTTTTACTTGGGATATTTTTACAGTAAAGAATAATTGTTTTTTTTTTAAGTTGTTTTGTTAATATGAGTATTTGGTTGTCTGTCATTCCTGGTAGATTTACTAGATACCTGTAACCCCTTTGGTTTTTAGTTGACTAACCAAGGAGGGGCCGTTTGAAGAGACATATATGCCTTAGCTTCTGTCTGAAGGCTTTGTAGACACTGTGGCATTAGCAAAGAAACTAGCCTCAAACAGGGAAAAGAGTGGTAGAGGCCTTAAAGAAGCTAGGGAGGATGCTAGTTAGATGTGTATCATTCTGGACAGGACAGAAATAGAAGTGTGGAAAGCTTACATATGACAAAATGAAGGGAGTGATTCAGAAATATTGCTCTCTAAATATGAGGGAATTTTTAAATTTAAATTTATTTATTTATTACATCAGGTTACATCTCCATCATAGTGTCCTCTTTCCACCCCTCCCAGTCCCGCCCTCCCACCCTCTAAACCCTTCCATCCCACTCCTCTGGAGTGGAATGTCCCTACATAACAGTCCCCCGCCCCAGTTCAGCAGTCATGTGAGGGCCAAGAGCCTCCTCATACACTGGGGGCCTACAAGGCAGCACCACTAGGGAAAAGTGTCTCATTGAAAGAAAAAAAAAGTCTATGTCCATATGTCCATGTTCCCTTTGGTGCATTGGTTGTAGTATAGCTATCCTGTAATATATGGTTAAAATCCAATTATAAGTGAATAGATGCCATGTGCATCCTTCTGAGTCTGGGTAAACTCATTCAGGATGAGCTTCTCTAGTTCCATCCATTTGGCTGCAAATTGCATGATTTTGTTGTTTTGGATAGCTGAGTAGTATTCCATTGTGTAGATGTACCACAGTTTTTTAATCCATTCTTCAATTGAGGGACATCTGGGTTGTTTCCAGTTTCTAGCTATTACAAATAAAGCTGCTATGAACATAGATGAGGAAACTTCCTTGTGATTCGATGAGGAGTCATTTGGATGTATACCCAGAAGTGGTATGACTGGGTCCCGAGGCAGAGCTATTCCAAGTTTTCTAAGATATCGCCAGACTGACCTCCATAGTGGTTGCACAAGCCTGCACTCCCACCAGCATTGGAGGAGGGTTCCCCTTTCTCCACACCCTTGCTAGCATGTGCTGTCATATGACCTTTTGATCTTAGCCATTCTGACAAGTGTGAGATGGAATCTCAGAGTCATCTTGAGTTGCATTTCTCTGATGGTTAAGGATGCTGAGCATTTCTTCAAGTGTCTCTCAGCCATTAGGAATTCCTGCTTTTTGAATTCTCTGTTTAGCTCTGTCCCCATTTTTTGATTGTATTATTTGGTTTCTTGGCATTTAATTTCTTGAGTTCTTTGTAAATTTTGGATATTAGCCCTCTGCCAGATGTGGGGTTGGTGAAGATTTTTTCCCAATATTTAGGCAGCCATTTTGTTGGAATGACAGTGTCTTTTGCCTTACAGAAGCTTCTTCATGAGGTCCCTTTTATTGATTGTTGGTCTTAGGTCCTGAGCTGTTGGTGTTCTGTTCAGGGAGTTGTCACCTGTGCCAATGATTTCAAGGGCTTTTCCCATTTTCTCTTCTAGTAGATTTAGTGTGTCAGCCTTATGTTAAGGTCTTTGATTCACTTAGACTTAAGTTTTGTACAAGGTGGTAAGTATGGGTTTAATTTCATTCTTTTACAACTGGACATCCAGTTGGACCAGCACCATTTGTTGAAGATGTTGTCCTTCTTCCATTGTGCAGTTTTGGCTTCTTTGTCAAAAATTTGGTGGCCATAGGTGTGTGGGTCCATGTTTGGGTCTTCAATTCGATTCCATTGATCCACTGGTCTGTTTCTATACCAGTACCATGCTGTTTTTATTACTATTGCTCTGTAGTACATCTTGAAATCTGGGATGGTGATACCTCCAGATGTTTTTTTATTGTACAGGATTGATTTAGCTATTCTTGGTTTTTTTTTTTTTTTGTTCCATATGAAACTGAGAATAGCTTTTTCCAGGTCTATAAAGAATTGTGTTGGTATTTTGATAGGAATTGCATCAAATCTGTAAGCCCAGGACCACATGGCTTCAGCACAGAATTCTACTAGACCTCAAAGAAGAGCTAATACCAATACTCTTCAAACTCACAAAATAGAAACAGAAAGAACACTGCCAAACTTATTCTATGAGGCCACAGTCACCCTGATTCCTAAACCACACAAAGACACAACAAAGAAAGAGAACTTCAGACCAATCTCCCTCATAAACACAGATGCAAAAATACTTAATAAAATTATGGCAAACTGAATCCAAGAACACATCAAAAGTATCATACACCATAATCAAGTAGGCCTCATCCCAGGAATGCAGGGATGGTTGAACATATGAAAATCCATCAATGTAATTCACCATATAAAAAAAGTTGAAAGAAAAAAAACCACATGGTAATCTCACTAGATGCAGAAAAGGCAGTTGACAAAATCCAACACCCCTTCATGCTAAAAGTTCTGGAGAGAATGGGCATACAAGGACCATTCCGAGAAATAATAAAGGCAATATACAACAAGCCAGTAGCCAACATCAAATTAAATGGAGAAAAACTTGAAGCATTTCCTCTAAACTCAGGGACAAGACAAGAATGTCCACTTTTGCCAAATCTCTTCAATATAGTACTTGAAGTTCTTGCTAGAGCAATAAGACAGCTTAAGGAGATCAAAGGGATACAAATTGGAAATGAAGAAGTCAAATTATCCCTGTTTGCAGATGATATGATAGTATACATAAGTGACCCCAAAAACTCCACCATAGAACTCTTACAGCTGGTAAACACCTTCAGCAAGGTAGCTGGATACAAAATTAATTCAAAAAAATCAGAAGCCCTTCTTTATACAACAAATAAATGGGCTGAGAAAGAAATCATGGAAACAACTCCCTTCACATAGCCACAAACAACATAAAACACTTGGGGGTAACTCTAACCAAGCAAGTAAAGGACCTGTACAACAAGAACTTCAAGACCTTGAAGAAAAAATTTGAAGAGGCCTTGAGAAGAGATGGAAAGATCTCCCATGCTCATGGATAGGTAGAATCAACATAATAAAAATGGCCATCCTACCAAAAGCAATATACAGATTCAATGAGGGAATTTTTAGAAATAATCATTTCCCCCTCCTTTTTAATCAAATTTAGCAGGTACACCCAACATGTGGTCCCAGGGCCACATGCTTCATAATTCTTAAGCATGAACCAAATTTATAGGTGACAATACCACATCAATATCAAAAGTTTGCCCATGCTTGGTATTGAGATCTGCTCTTGAGAATTATCTCAATAAATTTAAACATACCTGTGTCATGAAAATTCTAAATGATAACCAAACATGTTATATTTTGACCTACAGAATATCCTTTTTCTTAGTAGTCATAGAGAAACAAAACTGCAAGTGACAGGTTCCTAATTCAGTGTAATATAATGCATAATTAAAAACACTCAAACACAATGTATATCATGTAGTATTATTTGCTTGAAAATAATAAGAAATCTACCCAAACCTGAATGAACCATGAAATGTATGTGTTGTCTCAGAGACTGAAAGATCGCCAAGTTGGAAACACTTTTTAGTTAATTTATACCAACTGGTCAATGATTCCAGAACTCCCATCTGTCCTTGTAGCTAAAAAATATCCTTTGCTACTTACTAAAGACAATGGATACCTTCCATTGGACTTGAGACCAGTTCAGGCCTGTCAAATGGCAAGGCTGCTTCCCAAGAGTGCATGGTTTGAGTATGAATATGGGTGAGAGAAAAATTTCTTCTTTTCTCATCAAGGGTCAGAAAAAATAAAATACTGAGTACAAGGGTCTGTGGGTAGTGATGAGAGGTGATGGGTGATGAGAGGCGATGTTAGGGTCAAGTGAGAAGGTAAGGGGCTCTTGTTTTTGCCCTCCAGTTCCTGAGATAGAAGAACAAAAAATGGGGGCAAAAAGAACATGGGAGAAAGAATCTATAGATTTAGCAATTCTAGTGCTCTTATGAGTGTGCAAAACTGACCTTCTGGGCTAAGGAAGTTCTTTCCAGTCGGTGGTCCAGTCTACAACTTCACAAATGAGGAGTACTCTCTCTATACCAAGTCAAGTGGTTCACTGTCTCCAAAGAGAGCAAGCATATTATGGTTTAGGAAAACTTAGCTGAATGACAAACTCCATGAAGCAGGTTTCTGGTGACTCTGTGATCAGACTCCATGAGCATGGAGTCCTTTTGCTCTCAGAGTTTGCTGGTAGGAGATTCTAGAGTTTTACAAACTGGGCTGCTGATGTCATTTCCATAAATTCTAAAGGTGACTGCTGAGTTAAATGTACTTCAAACAAACTAAAATAATTGGCCCTGGTCTGGATATAATCTCACATCTCTCTATGAGAGAGGAGTTCTGAGGGAGATCATTGTATTAAATACAACTTTGATAAATTTATAGAGGCAAAGAATATAGACCATGCATGTACTACAAAAATCCCTTAGCTCATCTCTCATCTCCTCTCTCTCTCTCTATTTCTCTCTCACTGTCTCCCCTCTTCTCTGTCTATTCTTTTTCCTCTCTCCTCCCTCTCAATAAAGTATGATTAATGGTAGAAATTTGGTTTATGTGAATTATGTTCAAAGTTATTTTATGAAACATAAATTTCGCATGCCATTATATTTCCATTTCTGCTTTATCATTGCCTCTTTGAGCTAACACAATAATATTACCAAAGTCATTCCCCGTTGCATTACCATTTCCTTTCACATTTAAGGAAATATGTCATTTGCGGATGAAGCTATTTTTCCTTGTTAAAACAGACAAGGCATTTCTTACATTCACACTTAGCTATCCAGTTGCATGATTGATTCCAAGAGAGGACTGGAGCTCAGGCACATACCAGTTGCCCTTATCTGCTTCGTACGTTCTTCCTTCTGCTAAATCTGACAGGGAAACTGCTCGTGTAACTGGGCTTGAGAGTGAAGCGGAGATAAATTCCCCAGGAAGGAGACTCTGAGACACAGTGAGCATGCCAAATTTCTGTTAACAAATATTCAGGATTGGCATCTAGGGCCGAGAGAGGAAAGAAGCTGCAGTAGACTAAGGAAGAGGATGAAGTGGAATACAGGTCCAGTGCCAGGCCCTGCTGATCCCATGAGGAGCTCTAAGGCAAAAAGAGCTCTTCATCATTACATTGAGGAAGTCAAGATGGCCAGACCTCTGTACCCTTCATTGATCTGTTACTGGTGTAAGCTGCCCCAAAAGGTCCAAGGTTCTAAGTTTGGTATCATTTTGCACCTAAGACAGTCCCTGAAAAGTCTTTTCATGAAAGGCTGTCTTCTGAAAGCACTCTAGGGCAGTGGTCCTCAAAGAGGGGTGATTTGTCCCTTAGGAACATTTAACAATCTAAGTATTTATTGTCATGAGTAGAGAAGTGTCCTTGGTATAGTAGGATGTCTCCAAGGACACTCCAAACATACATAGGACAGCCACCAAGAACAAATAAGTATATGATCCCCAAACACCAATAGTGCTGAGATAAAGAAGGCCTGCTTCAGGCCAGTAAATCTTTTGAAGCAGCCTTCTGAACGTCACTGTGACTACTCTTGGTGTCATCATTAATGAAGATATAACTTGTCAGACACAGTGTTGCCTTCTTTTTCCCTCTTAATATTCCAACAAACCTTTGGGGGCAAGTCTCAAGGGTTCTTTTTGCTCACGAAGAAACTAAACTGGCCTTCAAAACAGTTTAGTAAAGTGCTCCAATGATGAAATTGAGAAGGGTGATATGTGGGCTCTAAAGTGCCAGCTTGTGGAAGCAGTTGTTGCATCATCTTCTTTCCCCTTGGAAGTTCAGAACATGTCACCCCAAATGCACCCCTCTACCTTATTGACTGTTCTGAGTTGAAGACACAAGAGAGAATAAAAGAGCAGAAGCAGCTGGAGACAGGATTCCTTTTTATATTTAAAAGAGATTTTTTTTCTTCATCCAGTGTATCCTGATTACAATTTCTCCTCCTCTAACTCCTCCCATATGACCCTGACTCTCCACCCACCCAGACCAACACCTTTTCTTTCTATTAGACTACAAACAAACATCTAAAAAATACTAGTAAAATAATATGAAGTTAATTAAGATAAAATAGAAACAAACAAAGAGGAATAGGACAAAGGAAACAAACTACCAGAAGAAAAAGAGACAACAACAACAAAGCACAAGAAACATATAAATGCAAACACGTAGACATTCCATAAAAACGCTCAGTAATCATCATTTATATTCAAAGGACCTGTTATGGAAAAAAAAAAAAGAAGAAAAGGAAAGGAAAAAATAAATAAAGCCCAGACAAAGGATATGAGACAAGGAACCTTCAAAAGCAACATTGAGTTTGTTTTATTTTGGAAATCTACTACTGGGTATGTCGTATGTTCTTAAGAGAGGTTTGTATGTGCAGTGGGACTCCATTGGAGAAAATTATTTTTTCTTTGTGAGTAGTTATTAATTGCAGATTAGTGCTGAGTTAGGAATGGGTTTCTGTCCACTTCCCCTTCCAGCTCTGGTACCCCATCTGGTTTAGACCTGTGCAGGCCCTGTGCATGCTGCCAATCTCTGTGAGTTTATGCCAGTCCTACTGTGTTTGGAAGGTCTTATTTCCTTTGTGTTTGCCATCCCCACTGGCTTTTGCAATCTTTCTGCCTCCTTCTTCGTGAGCTCTGAGAGGAGAGATTTGATAGAGACATTTCATTTACAACTAAGCGTTCCAAGGTCTCTCACTCTTTGCACATTGTCCAGCTGTGTGTCTCTGTATTTCTTTCCATCACTTGCAGGAGGAAACTTCTCTAATGACTGAGAAAGACAGTGATCTATGAGTAAAACAGAATGTTGTTAAGAGACATTTTATTGCTACATTGCTTTAGCATAACAGTAGTATTTTGATTTCCCCTATTTCCCTGGCCTATCTAGGTTCTTGCCCACACAAGCAGTATCAAGTCTAGGTTCTATTTCACGGAGTAGGCCTCAAATTCAATCAGATAATGGTTGGTTACTTTTGCCGCTTTGTGCCTCTATTGGAGCAGCATATTTTGCAGGCAGGACACCATTGTAGATTAAAGGGTATGTAGCTGGGTAGGTGTATACCTTTCTTCTCTGCAGAATATACTATGCAGAATACTGTCCAATACCTTGAATGCTAGTCAGTAGGAGTGATGGTTCTAGGTAGGCATCAGATTGACTTCTCCATGTTCAATGAGTTGTATTTTTATTGTCTTCAATAATAGGGCCTTACTGTCAGTTTGTGGAGAGCATCAAATAGTTTTCACAACACCCTGGATTGTTTGGGGGATATCCAAGAGGCCGCTTTGGACATCAACTCAAATAGATATAACCCATTCCTGGAACTGCATGCTTCATTTGGTGATGAGAGATGTCTGGTTGGGGCTAATGTGAAGATGGTCTCCTCATGTCAAAGACAGAAAGTTGAGACCAAGGGACATCTTAACAAACAATTTTTGTTGCATAACCCTATATTTTCTAGCCTCACTCTACTCAGCTACTTTTAGACCAAGACCCTTGCCTTCTTGCCCTTTAAAACTTTCTATTCTTTGTATAATTCAACACATACTCAGTGTTCATTTCTAACTCTATGTTGGGTTTTCAATTCTTTATGAAAACTTCAATGCCATAAAATATTGAATTATATGTTTATTTTTGCTATTGATATGCTTTTGACAGTTTAGTTAAAGAACTCTAAGAGGGTGGTGATCAAATCCTGCTTCCCTTACCCTATGAGGGCTTGCTGCAGTCCTCAAACTTTTTCTTTTTGTCCAAACATAAGATGGACAAAGCTCAGATCAATTTGGTCCTGTGTAATTCCTGGGTCTTGAGCAATAAGCTTACATCACTCTGTCCCAATCAAAAGGCAAAGAGCTATGTAAGTGCCATGACACAAATTATAGAAATGACCCTGGCTCTTCTTTGATTTGTGTTCTGCCATAGGCCATTCCAGAACTCCGAGTCCTTACTGTTCACTGGTCTCTATGAAGATCAGTATGAATATGAAAGTTGGCAGTCATGGGGGAGGGGGCTGTAGAGAAACTAAGATAATTTCAAAATCTATTTTATACTATTGTTCCAGGTCAATGGAGTCATTCAGAAACAGTCTTCAGGTGTTATTAGCACCGGAAGAACCCTAGAGGGACTCTGGGAGCGTGGCTCAGTCATAGAGTTCTTTCCTAGTACATGTAATTGCCTGTGTTTCCTCCTCAGCACTGCAAAAAAAAAAAAAAAGGAAAAAAATAACTAAGGAAACAAATCCTTAGTTTAAAATAATTAAATTATAGCACTTGTTACATCTGAGAAATTGTTCTATTTTCTTATAAATATTAGTATTTACAATTGAAACTCCCTGCAGAAACAGGGAAAAATTGTATCACATTGTAGAAATACACTTGGGCTTATGAACTGATTGTTATTCTCTCTAAAACACAGTGTTGACAGTTTCAGAAAGTCATAGCATAAACAGAATACATATCTAATGTGAAGTAAAATGCAGGGTATGGTAACATATAGAAAGAAAAATGATTTAGATGTTTATTATTTATTTTTATTATTAACCTTAATAATGTGTTAATTATTAGGGTTTGTAACAGGTATGTGTTTAAAATGCTCAGACAGAATTTAAAACACACACACATACAGAGAGCTATGTTATTAATGACCATAGCATATTTATATGTTGTAAGCTTTAAAACTTTTTATTATGTTTAAAATATAACTATGTCATTTTTCCTCTTCTTGTTCTTTCCTTAAGCCACTCCCATAGCACCTCTCTCCAAATCTTCCCGTATCCCCTCCATCCCTTACTCTCAAATTGATGAGCTCTTTTTCTTTTTTTATTTATATATGTATATGTATATATATATGAACATGATTATATAAATAAATCCTGTTGAATTTCTTTAGTATTACTTGTGTATATGATTTCAGGGCTGACTACTTTGCACTGTGTAACCAATTAGGAGACTTATTCCTGGGAATAATTCCAACTCTGTCTCAGCAGTCATTAGTTGCCTGTAGTTCTTTATCTAGGCTTAGGTCACTGAGGGATTTCCCCTTCCCACATTTGCATGTTCATTGGTGTCATCATTGTTCAGGTCTGGTTTAGACAGCCGTATTGAGGTATCATGAGTGTAACTTCCCTGTCGTATCTAGGAGAAACAGTCTCACAGTGGACTTTCTGGTCCTCTGGCTCTTACAATATTCCCATCCCATTTCTCTTGATGTTCTCTGAGGGTTAGGTGTAGGAATTCTGTTGTAAATGTATCCCTTGGAGCTGGGCACCCCAGGATCAGTTGGTGTCTGCATTGTGACCAGTTGTGGTTTTCTGTAATGGTCTCTGCTGCAAAAGTTAGAACCACACTTATCTGTGTGTAAAACATAAGTTTCAGAGTTCAGTTAGGAATGGTTCCGGTCTAGTAAAGGGCAAGTGGTATATTCTCCCCTAGCATCCATGATCTCACCAGCTCCAGTTAGTTGTCTAAGTTCCAAGCTTTTTACAATTGACATTACAAAGATCAGAAAAATTTTATTAATTTGCCCAGAGGTGTATGCACACCTGGATCACATTCCATAGTTAGAAAACCTCATCTAAAGTAAAAGGTACATCTTCACTTGAACATTCATTTTCAAAAAGAGAATCCTTACTATTCATCAGCACAATATGATATGAGCTGTAATATGTCAGTGTTTAGTACTGTCTCTGCAAACAAAAGTATATGCACGTTATAAGTTTATAATAAATTTTCCTGATGTATAATTTGCATATGAGAACATAACATTCTTATAAAAACCAAGCCACTTGCTTTTCAGTAAATGAATTTTGGTGAATTTTACCAAAAATGTGTACTCGTCCAAGGCTATGGTTATAGTTGTACCATGACATGGATGATGACTGTTGCCTGGGATGGCCAAATTTCATAGCACTAATGCAGGGTCATAGCACAGAGGCTGGAAGAGCTGCTTGCTTACCAACTATTACTATGTGATGCCTCTATCATACGTATCTGAGAGATGCCAAGGATCCATAAACTCAACTGAAAAATGTGGCAAAATGATTGCAAAGGATAAGTTCTGATCACTAGATGTCTTTGTTTGAGTGTAATATATTTCAAAATGGATGACATTTTGGTTATCTGTTTGAGATGCTTTCATTATGTATCCTTTGCTTCTTTAGTACTGGCTGTGTGGCTGTGGCTAGCCTCTAACTCACAGAGATCCAGCTCTTTCTGCCCTCTCAGGGCAAGGATTACAGTCATTTATCAGCGCACCCAGGTTATTGTAATTTCTTAACAAGAATGACTGAAGAGTTGTTTTATGAGATTCCTAAAAAATTAATGGGTGAGTCTTGTGAGTTGATGTAAATACATGAACTCACAGATCTCCGCTTAACTTCATAAAAGGAAGCAATCCCATTATCAAGCGAAATAGATGTCTAAATAGGTAATGCTGGGCAAAACTGTTCATTTTAAAAATTTACTGTTATTTTTGTGGTTTGTTCACAGGCATTTCCCTGCATTTCAACAGGCATTTATGGTAAGTGATTTAACATTGATGGTGTTTGTAATTTTGTTGTTGTTGTTAAATTGGTGGGAGTTAGATAATGATTAACTGGAAAAATACAAGATTCTTCCATGAATATATTTTTCTGTAACTTAGAGAGACTGAAAATGCAGGCCAGATTCCACTAAAAAGTCCCGAAGCACTATTTAGATTGTTTTGTATTCTTGAATTTGGTTACATTGGATATCCAGATGAAATGGATTTGACACATGGTATCTCTAAGTTTTTTGTTACATAAAAAAAAAATTGTTTTAGCAGGTTGACTTTTAAAATTGTTTTCTTTATTAAAGTCAGATTTTTCTCTCAGAAAATGTATCATATACATAAAGCCTGGCATCGTTTTATTTTGACTTACAAAAAAAAACCATTAAAATACACAAACATATATATCTGTATCTTAAACTTTCATGAATATCCAAAGAAGTGACTGCTAATAAAAATGAATAATTTTAATAACCTACAAATGTTTTCTTTCCTGGTATTGATGGATTGTTTTAAGTAGTGAATAATGAAGTTTTTCTTTTAGGTTTTTCGAGGCAGAGCTTCTCTGTGTAGCCCTGGATATCCTGGAACTCACTCTGTAGACCAGGCTGGCATTGAATTCACAGAGATTCACCTGCCTCTGCCTCCTGAGTGTTGAGATTAAAGGAGTGCACCACCACTCTGGCCATGAACTTTTTCTTAACCCGGTATTCCTTTAAAGGCCTTAGTAAAAATAAGATGAAAAGTGTCCCAGAAAATAAAATGAAGTAGCCAAAGATTTGGTCAAACATTTAAATATTCAAGGTGGGACTTCCTCCTCTTGCAATCGCATTTTAGAAATCAGGAGTCCTTGCTGTGGAAGTGGGCAGGTGGGGGCTGGGTTCTCCTAAGCCATTTTACATTTCCTTTGTGCCACTCTCTCCTCACAGTTACCCTGTTAGAATCTTAAGTATTTGCATAAGGGAAGCGTTGTTTGTAGGTGGTACCATGACCAGTTCCAACCTTCAGTGTGTGGGGAATCTGGCCAGGTAACACTGTAGACATGGGTGGATGTTCCTTCATCACCATCTCGGTTTTCCTCATCAATGAACAAGAATAGGACTGCCTGAACTACCACAATGGACTCTGTCAATTACCATGCCAAGCCATTGATGCCGTTTGCTTCTGGAATATTGTGCTAATGTGCAAAGAAATATTATAGGATATGCTGTGAAAAGGGGAGTAGCTAGAAAGAAAAGGAAGGGAAAATGTACATAAACTCTTTAAAAATTAAAAACAAAACAAAACAAAAAGCAACAGTATAGACAAGGAATCCCAAGTCCAATCTAAAGTAGATCACGGTCAATGTTCATTCTAGAAGAGAATCCATTCTTAGAGAAGGAATATTGCTGAAAATTTAACAATTGGCTTAATCTTCCCTTAGGAGGATATGGACTAGTGAAGACAGAATTTCAGTAGCATTCTCATACTAACTTGATGAAGAGGCTAGGCATTATTTACTTTTCTTATCGCTGTGATGGAATACCTGGCAAAACCATCTTAAGGATGAAAGGGGGTTATTTTAACTCTGAGTTTGAGGGTACAGTCCCTCATGGTGGGGAAGACCTGGTTGTGGGAATATGAGAAAGTCGGTCATATTGAATACATGGTCATGAAGCAGAAAGAAGTGAATACTGCTCAGCCAGAATCCTCCTCCTCCTCCTCCTCTTCTTCTTCAGCCTAGGACCCCAGTCCATGGGACAGTGCTGTGTGCATTCAGGGTGGGACTTTCCTGCCTAGTTGGAAATCTATAGAAATACCTTGTGATACCCAGAGAGGTGTATCTCCCTGGTAATTCCAAACCCAATCAAGCTGACAGTGAAGGTTAGCTCTTGCTGTTGCTACCAAATGTACTCACCTCCATACTACTAGAGCAAAGAATTCAGTACTCAAGTCAAGACTTCTCATCTCGATTCTCTTTGTTTTGGAAATTTTATGAATGAAGCTGAAACCCATGGCAGTTAGGGAACAGAGACTCATGTTCAGTTTTAATCCACTACATCTATTTCACTAACTTGTAGAAAATTCCAAGATGCTGTAGTTTATGGCATGGTCGACACTGGGCAATTTGAAGGTAACATCTATTTCATTTATGAAACCAAAGCTTTCTGGTAAGTCTTTGTTCCTTTGGCAGGACACATATATTGTTGAATGGTTGTTTTCTTGTTCTTATTCAGAGCCTGGTAGCACCTCTTCCATAATTAGTTGCATTAGTTTTACTTTTATCTTAATATCTGGAAGGTTATGTTTAGCAATATATTTAAAGAAACCAGTCTTTGGCTACAAAGAAAAAAATAAAAACAAGCAAAGAAAAATTTCAACAATTGTAGTTCCTGGTACAATTGATTTTGTGCATTAAAAAAAAATAATGTTAGGTTCCACTCCTTACCTTTCTTACTCCATATTGCAGGCTTCCCTATATTAATTTTTTTATGTCTCCCCTTGTTCCATATTCCCTATCTGCTCTGGAGCTTTGGATTGCCTTCTTCATGCTCCCTCCCTGGAACACCGGGCACTTTCTATATTCCCTCAAACAACCGTACTTTCAAAAAGAGAGGGAAAAGCCCGAATCCTCTCTGAGAGCATGTGAAGTGATGTCCTCATATTTCTTTGCTTTGGGGTGTTTAAAAGAACACTTTAGTTTGCAGCAGTTTTGGTTTTGATTTTTGAAGCAATGTCCTTACACTTATGATCCTGCCATCTCAGCCTCCTGAGTGCTAGAGTTACAGGTGTATAACATCATGCCCAACTTGCACAGTTTTTATCTAATTAATTAATTAATTTTGGCCATGAAAGTTAGTTTTGATGAAATACTTGTCAGGAATAGTATTGTTTTCAGAACATCATTTGACATTCATCCATTCTGACATATCCTCTGTAACTCAAATCTGACAAATCTTAGCACATACAGATAACAAGATCCAATGCTCCATCTTTCCTATAATACATTTCTTTATGGTTCTCTCTCTCTCCATCTATCTCTATCTCTCACACACACACACACACACACACACACACACACACACCACGAAGTTATATGTTATCTGCACTATCTACATCTTTGCTTTCTACCCCATACCACAAGAAGAAACGCACTATGCATATCTGAACAGTCTGCATTTCATTCTCCAGGAAGCCTTGAGTATCCAGCCCTTGGAGATCACTGCACCTCCTGAAACCTTTGAGCATTTTTACATGGCAGATGAATGCTTCCTCGTGTTACGCCATACAGTTTAACAAATAAACTTTATACTCATAGCCAATTTGTATTCTTATTATCATTATTATTATTTTGTGATGCACAATGTCAAACCCTGGTATCTTGCACTTGCTAGGTAAGTGTGATACCACTAAGCTGTACCTTTTAAATACAGGCTTCTTCTAGAATCACAGTGTCCTAGGGCATATTCTTTGCATACTCCATATCCAGCAGGACACTGTGTCCATTGATTAGCAAATATTTGTTGTTGCTAATAGTAATAATGTCACAAAAAATGGTTTTGACTGACAAACTATCAGGCAGAGAAAACTAATCAGTTGTCATTTTCTTTTTAAAATTTTCCCTGACATAAACATTATACATATTCACCTGATATCATGGGATGTTTTGCTCTATGGATACAAGGTGCATTGTTCAAATCAGGCTGTAAACGTGCATTACCTCAAGCATATTTATGGTCAAAACCTTCAAAACCATTTCTCCTTGCTTTTCAAAATATGTGATGCTTTGTGATTATATAGAGTCACTCCACCCAAGTGGTGTTTTCTTGCTTGGTAAACACTGCTAATTTAGGGAAAAGAAACGTTTGCAAAAAGCATTCTCAAAACGGAATTGGTGTTTGCGGGCATGATAGGTCAAATGATGACACAGAACTTGCTTGTTTGAGAGGCCAGGCTGAACAGGGCACTTCACTTACCAGCTCCTGGGACTGTGGTCGGGGGGTCATACAGGCCAGTGGACTGGCATATTGTGACTTCTGATGTGTCTCATCCCACAGATTTCTACAGCGGCTATCACTTATCAGTCACTTGCTTCCTTTGAGTTTGCCATCGCGTTTAGAGTCTTGGTCTGCAGAGTAGCTGTCCCTCTACTGTCAATTTTGAGTACAGTGGATGCACGTTTTGAAAATGTTAACTCTAAGACACTCTAGCGCCCACATAACTCCCACAGCATCCTCACTTGACGAAGACTGAAAATGGACTACCATATTCCAAGAGTGTCTGCAGGACATGGTCATCCCAGCACTCAGGGCCACGGTGGCCCCAGCAGAAGCCACCCCTCCCCCATTCCTTTTTTTCCCCCGTCTTAGCCTCCTGGAGGCAAGCTCTGGAGTGCCCCCAGAAATCAGCTGAGCACAGCAGCAGCACACCCTATGATTCAACCTGATTTAAGGAAGTGACGTATTTGGAACAGACCCTGCCTCCTTTGAAGTTTGTCTGGAGGAGAAACCAGACTGTACCTCAGGGCCTTTCATGGCTGCCTGACTGCCTGCCTGTGCATAAGGTTTTCAGCATGGCTGTCCAGGGCTCCAGACCTCCTGCTGACTCTCAGGATGAAAAGCCTCATTTAAGAAGGCAGCAAAGAGAAGCCAGTGTTACTTTTAGAAAAATAGATCCAGGTGAGGCTAACCCTCCAGATTCCTGTTAAACATTTGAATTGGCCTCCACGTTAGTCTCAGAGGGACGATTCTGAACTTCTCTGATGGACTTTTCAGACCCCATGCGTGCCTTCTGCCCTCTGAGCCCCATTTTTATACACTGGTCCTAATAAGTTTAACAGAAAAAAAAAAAGACTAGACATGATACAGAGCAAAGGAATTTTTACTAGAAGCAAATGGCAAAAACAATTTTAGTCTGCTTTATGGGAGTCACTAGAGTCCAGGCTGAAATCTATGCCCTTTGAATACTGGGGAATGGAGTAAATAGTCTCTCCGGAGAAAAAGAAAACATCTGAAGCGTGCTTGGTGCTTGTATAGGACAGGATATTTTTAGAGAGGAAGGAGTTTTAGACAATGAGTTACTGGCTGAAAACTTGAACAGCGCTGTCTGTGCGTACTCTTTGTACCTGCTAGAATGCAAAGTTGATTCTTTTCAAAATCCCTTACCAAATGTTGCTGGTCCAAACTTTCTAACTGAGCCCTGCATTGACGTTCAGGTTCATTTTCCTGCTCCTAATAAGCAGAAAGGAAAGAGCAGTGTGGTATATTGTTAAGCTTTTGTGTGCCTGGTAAGTGTTTTGTTTCAATCAGTACAGCTGTCTAAATTGACACCCATGAGGCAGGGGATGAGGACACTCCCAGATGACTATGCTGGGGTGGGGGGGGGGAGGTGCCTTGCCTCTGTGTGCTTTAAATGCAGGCAGGTTTGACAAGGTGTGGCCACCACCGCTGTATAATTCTAAGCTTGCTGGAATGAATAGCCCTCTCTGGTAACGCATTTGGGAACCAGAGCAAGAAAATGACAAAAGTATGTGCCCTTGCTTTCATCTCTGCAACCTCTCCCCTTCTAGATATATTTTCTCTTCCCTTTGATATTTCCATTTGCTTTGAAAACTCCCTTTTTGGTGGTCTAATAATGATTTGTCTCCCTTTAATAAAACTCTGTCTTCTGGCAGGCTATGATTTTTATCCTTGTCAAACTATATCCACAGTAGGAAACATTATCACTTGGCAATCCTTGAGTTAACCAAACTATATCCACTGTAGGAAACATTATACCTTGGCAATCCTTGAGTTAATCAAACTATATCCACGGTAGGAAAATTATCCCTTGGCAATCCTTGAGTTAACCAAACTATATCCACGGTAG
>CAJQZJ010033863.1:1082621-1162395 GCA_907164525.1 Lophiomys imhausi
CTATCTATCTATCTATCTATCTATCTATCTATCTATCTATCTATCTAACTATCTATCTATCTTTATATTCGTCCTGAGATTTAGGTATATGTTCCCTTGTAATTTTGCCAAGGTAAAAATCTGACCAGGACTTAAAGGAAACCAGGAGTTCTAAACTAACCCTCATTAGATGCTACTAATTATGATTATAGTTCATTTTGTTTTAAAAATGATTACATCTAGAAGAAACATTTAAACATTAAGACTTTTAAGGGAACAGGAAACCTATGCTAACAAATTGCAGAACCTGCACATTTCACAGTACATATGGGTATATCTTTCAGACACTTTGAAAACTAGAGCATTATCAGGAATCAGCCCCCTAAAGATCTTTTTGGGAGAATTTAAGAACTGACCATACTTTGGTGAGCGTATTCTTTGATGCAGCAGTGTAAATGGCTATACTTGCTTGGTAGCACTGGTAATGATCAGTCTTTATTGTCAAAGTGACTGGATTTCAAATCATCTAAACAACACATCTCTGTGTATGTCTATAAGGGATTTCCATAGAGGTCTAACCACCCTGAATATCTATCTGATTGCCCATGGGCTCATGTCCCAGACTGAAGGAGGAACAACATTCATAAAATTACAGGGCATAGTTTTATCTTGTGAGAATGTGGGTTATATGTTTCAAGTAATCAAACAGAAATTTGAATAAATCTAAAGGGCCAGTTTCAATAAACATAACTGAGCTCTCTTGAGAAGAGATTTCAAAAATAATCCTGACAGTTCTTGGAGAAGTCAAATACGTTTATTTCTTCAAGACAGTGATTTTCATGTCAAATCCGGTTTTTGTCAATGATTCTATTTTAAAAATGTATCTTGGAATCCATTTTAAATGCTACCATTAATTAGGGTAAAGTTAAGCTGGTGAAAGACACATACATACATACACACACAGAGAGAGAGAGAGAGAGAGAGAGAGAGAGAGAGAGAGAGAGAGACAGAGACAGAGAGAGAGGGAGAGAAAGAGAGAGAGAGACTTACTTACTCTAGAATATAATGGCTTAGTGAACACAAATGGTTTTTACCCCCTTTTTTCCAACAGATCAAAGTAAGGATTCTGCTTGTGAGAGGATTTGTCCTCCTCTGTCATTTAAGGATCTGGGAAAATGCTATAGAGCCAAATAGTTACTATGATGACATTGCTTTCATTGACTTACCTAGTCTGATGTCAGATATCTTTATCATCTATTATCTATCTATGTAGCTCTCGATGTATCTATCTATGCATCTGTATATCTATTGTCTATCTATCTACCTATTTATCTGTCATTTATCTTATATCTATCATCTATCTCTATCTATAATCTATCTCTATCATCTATTATATATTTATATCTATCAAGATAGATAACAGACCCTTTCCCACAGTGTTCTTAAATACAAACTCATTACTTTGAGTAATGCCTTCCATTCAAGAGAAGTCTTTCTGTGACCAACCTTAGGCAGAGGATTAAAAGTTTCATTTAGCTTAGAATGCACTTGCTTGACTACAGTTCTGTCATGTGAGAGAAAATGAGGTATGCATCTGGCAAAGTTTAGATTTCACCACTGACAAGGGCGTGATAAGTCAATGAACCACATCAGACACCCCTGCTTAATTTAGGAAATGTGTTACCTAGAGTGGCTCTTTTTGTTATAAGAATAGTTGATAATTTTAATAATATCAACTTTATTAAAGTATCTTTATTACATTTAACACTTAGAATTTCAAAAGAAGAGAATTTTTAAGGCATCTGAACAGTGACCTATATTTTGATGATTAGCCAGCACATTTAGACATTCAGGTCTTTCCTGAAGTGCACTTACACTCTTTGCTTCCCATATTCCTTGGAAGAGGTTCAAAGATATCAGTAGATGCTGAAGTCAACATATGGAGGATACACAAGTAACAGTATGGTTTCTATGTTGTAATTATAGCCCATCTCCACCTAAGTCCTTGGAGGAACCTATTGTAATTTGTCTCTGTGACATTCTATTCTCCCATGCTAGATAAACTCGAAGCCTATTTACAGGGGTCCTGAGAAGCTGAAGTAATATGGCATAAATTGAGAAACTCTAGGAAATCAGAGCTGAGAGGCAGAATCTGATCATAGAGGAAATATTGCTGCAAGAGTTAATTGTGGTTTAGCTATGAATTGTTCGCTGTGCAGCCAATTCTTAAAATGTTTACAGCTAAATGAGAGCTGAGAGGCAGAATCTGATCATAGAGGAAATATTGCTACAAGAGTTAATTGTGATTTAACTATGAATAGTTTGCTGTGCAGCCAATTCTTAAAATGTTCAAAGCTAAATGAGACATTTTATACTCATCCCCCCTTTCAGCCATGATTAGCAAAAGAGCTCCCTGCAAGTAACTACAAATTGAGCTGAGATGAACTAAATTAGTACAGTGTCACCTCATCTCTATGATGTGTTCATCAGAGTCCATTTCTAACTGTTACAAATGAACCTGATTTTACGGAGTACTCATGAGTCTCTCTTCTCACCAAATGCATCTTCTGTAATACTTTATTGAAGATTCCATTCTTTTCATCACGACTTAGATTTTGAGGCTGAGCTCTGAGTATTGTATGTGCTAAGTCCTGGCACCTAGAATGGTGTTAGATGCATAGGAGCGCTTAATATTGCATTTCAAGAACTAAGACCTCAATATGAAGCTATTGGTACAACCTTTCCATTCCAGCGACCCAACTCAACATTCAGAAAACTTTGGTATATACCCCATACTGATTTCTGTTTAAGGAATGATTTCATTTTCTATTTGATAGTTATAGCTAAAATGTCAGTTAATAATTTACAAAGAAATGTGATTAAACTATAGTCTACCAACATAGAAGTTTCCAGTTTAAAGTGCTTTTTAGTTTATTCAGTGAGCTATGCAGATATTATCATGGTCTAATTTTAGAAAATGTTCATGAGACTCCTAGAATATCCCATATTAGGCATCAAACCTATCTGTTTTTTCTCTCCAAGCTTTAGGTAACTCATCTACTCAGATTCTCCTTCTGAGGTGTCTAAGATAAAGGGAATCAGGAAATGTATGGTATTTTATAAGTGTCTTATTTTTCCTTTACCATAATATATTTAGTGCCCATCCACATTGTGACATATGTCAGTTATTCTTTCATTTTTATTAGTATACTGTTGTATGTATATGCCACATTGCATTTTACTTAGTTATATACCAGTGAATGGAAGAGAAAATTTCACTTGAGAAAATCCTCCCTGAAATAACCCACACCTGCATTATTGGGTTTCCCGGCCTTTCTTGCACCTCTCCAAAGCCTTCCTTTTCTTTATAGCTCTAGGGTACACTGGCCTGTATAGTCTGTGTCATTGTGAGTAATCCAATACTGTGTTCTACTACAGTATTTTCTCTCAGGGTCTTCAGAACACTGGAGGAAAAAGCCCAAGATAGAAGTGGCCTTGGATATGAATTTCAGTGTCTCAATGACTTATATTTAAATGCTAACACCTTTTGCTATTAGCTGTGTGGCCTCAGGAGTTTAATTAATTTCTGTATGCCTCAGTAACCTCAGCTGTCAAATGGAATTAGTGATGGTTGTAATGTGGAATTGTTGTAAAGATTAAAGTCTATAAATGATGAAAGCATTTGTCCTAAGGTCATACAAATGTGCACTGGGCAACTTGGATTGCTGATAGTGTCAATGTTTACATTACACTTATCATTATTGTTCTTCAGCGGGACTCAGAACTCCTTGCCTGCACAGGGTTTGGGGCTGTGTTCAGTACTTTAGCCTAGAATCTGAAGGTTTACCAACACTGGTACTCAATTGTCTACCATTTGAAGGAGCCTTGCACTTTAACTAGAGATCCCTTATCACAAAAGTCTCTCTGTTGTGGTTGTGTTATTTTGCCTCTGCTTGTGGCTTCTTTAAACAACCATTGTCTTCCTTCAGCCACCTTTTGCTTCTACTTGGAGGATTATGAGTCCAACTGCCTGGAAATGAGACCAGTGATCTTATCATGTCATGATTTCTTCACCTTATGTAGTAGTTACCATGATAGTAAATTATTTCCTAAAGAAGGCAACTTGCTGAAGCTCTTCTAGACTCCCTACAGTTTATCTAAGTACTAAAAATGATACAGAAATCTTTTTTATCTTGTTTGTAAGTGAATGAAAAATTTAGAAAGAGAGACAAAGCTGTAGTAGTTATTTGTGGTCTTGAAAATGACATCTGTGTTGTAAGGCAGCAGATCCTATGGGTCATATTTCTCTATAGTCATTTTAAATATTAATTCTTAGGTAGCATTGAGTGATGTTATCCCAATGCTTGTCTTAGGGAAAGAAGAAACCCACTTTTTTTTTTCAAATACCCAGAAAAACATGCATAGTTTTTCTTTCTAAGAACAGAGACTCTCGGCATTCCAAGTACTTGAGATATCATATTGGACCCTTAGTTTCTTGGCTTGATAAAGTGGAACCCAGAGATACTGAGTCTTGCCTAACAACATCCAGCCAAATTAATGTAAGAACTAAGGTTGGTGTCAGTCCAGGCAACAGGCATCCAGGGGCAAGTATAGAGAATTCGGAATCCAATGAATAGGAGATTTCCCTCTAGAATGATCTACACACCAATCCCATTTTCAAGCTTCAATTCCAAGTCTCTTTCTTTTTTCAATTTGAAGGTTTTTGAGTTTTTTAAATTTCTTCTTTATATTTTTTTTTGGTTGGGAGTAATTTTATACATGAATATACTGTATTTATGTCACTCCTCTTCTTTCCTCTTCCTCCTTCAACTCCTCCCATGTCTTCCCTCCAATCCGGTTAATACTGCTCTTACATTCACTCAGGATTGGATAAGCTGTAGGGGAATTGTCTCTGGAGAAAACTTATTCTCCCTCTCAGGCAGCCATTGCTTCCCTGCAGCTGCTGAGCTAGGTCTGGGACTTTGTGAAAGTCCAGACCTTTGGACTTTCCTTCAGTAGGAAGAAGAGAATGAAGTTGGATTGAAGCTTTTCCAGATCTGCATGAAGTTCCCAAGATCGATGGCCACTAAGAGTTGAGTACTCAACTTCTCTAGTCCCCACTCTCGCTCTTGCCTCTTTTACCCAAACTAGTGCTTTTAGCCAAATCATGTTTATAAGAATCACCTCATATCAGGCTATTGGCTTCACTATTTATAACTATGAATTAACATAGAAAGTACCTGTACATCCATCTCTCTTTGCATCACCTCAGCACTTTTTCCATTTCATTGTCAGAGTGACTGTTAAAGGAAAAGCTGACATGTGTATTTTCAGGGTACCAGGCCATACCCTATGCAAGGAAGGATTTTTTTTTTATTAGAAATTGCTTCTATATTCTGAAGCCTGTGTATATTATAATCTTCTTCTTAAAATGCTTCATATTACTTACTATTTAGCTAGTGTTTCAGCCTCCTCCAATAAATCACATTGTATGATTAACCCTCAGGAAGATGTTCATCCTGTGGTTTATGGTGTTGTTGGCCCACTGCCAAATCCCCAGTCTGAAAAGTCAGGCAGGCTTTCGACCAACCTTGTAAATGCCAGTCCTTGCATATAATTCCAGAAATCTGGGAGAGTGATCACCAACAGCTGAGGGGCTCCAGGCTTCTGCAAATTCTGAATCCTTTAGCAAGCCAGCAAGACCTGCCTGCACTGCCCTAGGGAAAGGTTAGAATCCTAAATTATAGCTTTTTGACTCTTTCTTCAACTTTACAAATATCTTGTGTTCTCATCCATAGTGAAGAAAGAAATGCACAGCATTGCTGTTTCCCTGTGTTATGTATAGACAGAAATGAGGATTCATCAACTTTTCCATCTTTCATAAAACAATGAAAATATGCCGCACTGCCAGCATCAAATGGTGATATGCATCCAGGGATCCAAGAATGTATAAATAGACATCTTGCAATGTTTTTCTTAGATTTCTCTGCACATTCCAAAGGCAGAACAAGGAAAAAAGTGGCATGTTTTCCAGGGGGCAGGGAGTAAAGTGAAGGAAGCTTACATAGGAAGTATCCTAATGCAGCCCCTCTGCCAATCGACCTCACCCTAAAGCACTGCTCATCCCTAGGGAAGGTAATATGTAAGGAATGTGGTGTGGGAAGATGGCAGAGAAGAGCACTGGAAGCAGATGGAAATGTCCAGGAGCTGAAGAAGCAGGCTGCAAGCTGACAGCAGGACGGACATTCTGAAACAGACACGGACTGGCTGAAGGATGCACAAGACATGTGGGCCCATCTGAGCCAAGGAATATTTTTGTTTTCCACTTTGGAATCTTTTTCCTGTCCTTACACTCACCAACTGTTGCCACATCCCAGCTACATCTTGCTGGAGACAGTGTCTATCTGAGATGTAGTTGCAGGACCAGCGCTCCTAGGGAGTCGCTTTGCCCACTTCTTTACCTTTATTTACCACACGGCCCTCACAGTCTCCATACAGCTTCCTTTCCAGGCTTGAAGCCCAGTGTTTCAGGGTGATGCCTGTTGGATAAACTGTTCCTAGCCTTTTCTATATAGTTTTAGGAAGTCATCAGTAATAGGGGTAATTACTTAAGAAAGAAAAAAATGATATTCTCAGCGATGCTGAGTTTTTTATTTGCTTGCTTGCTTGCTTTTCTGTGAGGTGAGGTAAGAGTGAAGTCAAGTGGAGAAAGAACCAATTGTAAGATGCCAGTCAACATAAGCATTACCCTGAGAGGAACAACTTCCCTAAATGCTCCTAGCAGAGCCTGCTGTACAGGCAGTTCCTTGTTTCTCCTTCTCAGTTGGTGTTACACCTGACAGATTGGGTGGATTTTGGTGATTGTTTTACAGCTGTTAACGTTTGGATTTGCTTACTCTAGTGCCCAATGTTTGATAAATGATAGTCAGTATATTCTTGTTAAATGAATGCATAAATTTTCCTGTAAAAAGGGATCCTCCTCTATATTCTTTCTTGTAATTTCAATCACTATTGAGCTTGTTCTGACAACAAAATTACAAGGCATAGTATTATCTGGTGAGAATGTGGATTTTATTTCCAGTAATCAAGTGGGAAACATTTAAGAGATGACAGCATGTGAGTTAGAGCTCTTAGACATCATGCTGTCATTCTGTTTCCTTTTAAAACATACAAGAAAATAGTGGTAGTGGGGCTTTTCTTGCCATGGAGACCCAATACTTCGATAGTTGTGTTGGTCGTCCTTACAGCCATCCTACAGTAATGTATCTACAAATGATCATCTTTTAAAGGAATCATCTCTTTGACTCTTGAAAGGCTTCTAGCAAATCATCAAGCTGCCAAGTGGGTTTATTCATCCAAATTCACCTGTTACATGTGCTCACTGTTTTCTCTCCCAACCCCAAAGGTGGCAATGGGTGTCAGGACTGTGAAGTCTCAGTGAGCTGGGACCATGTATTATCCCTGTCCCCTCGCTGTCCCTTCTAGTATGATACTTGATAAGTGGCACTAAAGTGGGTCATCTCATACACTCCACTTACTCTCAGCTAATTATTGATTGGTGGGCTCATATTCACTACTCAGCCATAAGAGTTTTATAGTTTTTTTTAAAGACATGTATTTGGAACATGTGAACACATGTTTAGAGGAGAAAATTTATCATTAAAGCTATATACACACATATCAAAAGTAATAAAGCAGTATAAATGATTACAGAAAGTGTAACAAAACATCTCTCTCCATTGTAATTTGTCGGTATGTCTCTAAGAAGCAGCCACTCCTGAGTTTCTAGTGTGTTAAAGATAATTTCTCTGGTCTCAGTGGAAGAGGAAGCTCTTAGCCATCATGTGATTTGATGAATTAAGGTGGGTTGATATGGGAGCTCCCCTCATCTGAGGAGGGAGAGGAGGAAGAGGGTGGGATAGAGTGGGGAAGAGGTACGGGGCTACAATCAGGATGTAATTTGAATAAATAAACTAATTAATAAAAAATAATTTCACTTATAAGTCTGTAAATGTATTAAAATTTTCAGTCCTTTTCATATGTTTTATAATGTAGGAAAACTTCCTGTGTCAAGACTATTTGTAAAATTTATCCATAATCTTATAGTGTCTGAGTTATAGTTTAAATGTATAGCACATATATGTTTATATCAAATATTTATATATACATATATACATATGTACATACACATATCTCATAAATATACAGAAATGTATATATGCATTATAGATACTTTATGTTATATATTTACTATTTGTATATAAATATATATGCATACATATGTAATATATATTTGTATTTATATAAATACAAATATATACCTAAATAATCACTCTCCATTACTTTCCCGAAGAAAACCTAGGTTTTTATTTCTTTAGTACTGATAATTATAAAATAATACAGAAAGTTTAGTTGGTAGGTAAATTTTAAGATCAGATTTTCATTTTTAAATTTTCAATTGAAAATGTTATTCATTTTCTATTCTTTACAAGATAATGAGAATAACTTTTCTCCCAGTGCACAAAATATGACCTGTATCACCACCCTTGTCACACAAACAAACAAATCATGTAACATAAGAATAAATTAGTCCTGGAACCCTTTGACGGTAGTACCTTAGGTATTTGTGCTATAATGACATTTCTTAGAATTATACTGACTGGTATCAGTTTGTTAATGATCATCTGTGAGAACAAAGATAGTGTCATTTTCTACTAGCCCATGATTATCATACTCTGATCATCCCAGGAGTCAAAGGAACATTTTCCTCTGGCCCTTTTTGCTCTAAATTGTGGAACGAAATCTTTCACACCTTTCATTAGTACTACTTGAATTTAACCCAGAAGTACAGAGCACTGTAAGCCAACAGAACTCAAAGCAAACTTCAGAGTGGCTTTACCCCCTGTGGAGCTTGCTACATCAGCCCATCCTTCCAAAGGGTGACAAACACAAACCTCAAGTCACCTTCAATCTTTCCTTCATCTTTAACACACTCTTGAGAACAGACCCTTTCCCTCCTGGGCCTAATCCTCTGTGCCCGCGGTTGTCAGATCTGCAGAGAGGCACCCGTTTGCTCTGCAGTGTGAGCGACTAGCTGTAATTGGCAATCCATTTCTCCATTTCCATTGCACAGCCGTCCCTGACAAATTAATCACAATCAAATGTTGGCTGCAGCAAGGGGCACCCTATGCAGCAGGGAAGAAAAATGAGGCCGCATGTTGGTCTGACAGCCGAATCTTTCAGCTCACCCGTTAGACTGAATGAGGGGACACTGTGGCTTGCCTGTCACTATCATCAGTAGTGTAAGCAGACTGCTTGCTAGCTTGCCATCTGTGGACTTGCCTGATGCATTAAGGACTTGTTTGAGGCCCACCCAGGATCTGATCAGTCAGTGGTGTGGAAGAGGGGGAAGGGATTCATTCTCACGTGGAAAAAGCATGAGTGAACTTCCTCTGGGCCTGAGTTCAGTTTCTGTTTGTCTCTGTTTGTTGTTTATGTATCTGTTGTTTATCAGCTAGGCAAACTGATACTTAGCCATTTCTACTTACTTAAAGGGCATGCTTGGGGAAGCTTTCACCACCCAGCACCTAATTAAGACACTGAAAATATTGTTTAAATGTTCTTAACGGCTTTGCCTAGTCCCTCATAAGGTTTACAAGATTGATTCATAGGAGATAGTCTTAATCTCTCGCACTTGTTTCTAGCATAATTTTAAGAAACTATTTATTCTTCGGTAATTTCATACATGTACACAGTGTATTTAGAGCTTATCTGCCCCTACTCCTCTTGCCAGAGCTCCCCCATCCCCACTTTAATATCCTTTTTTTTTTTTAATGACTCAGTGAGTAGTATTAGTAGTGTCCAATGCACTACTAATGTCCAATGTGTGCATGACATTCTGCCAGAACGTGGGCAATCCACCATGGGCCACACTCCTGAAGACTACTGATTCTCCCTCCCCAAAGTAGTCATGAACTGCCAGTACTGCCTCAGCTAGAGATGAGGCTTTAACATTGTCATGCTGAAATGTTGACCAGCTGGATCTTATACAAGTCTTGTGCAGATGACTCCAGCCCCCTGAGTTCATGAGTATAATGGACTGACATGTCCAGGAGACAGGATATCACAGCATTCCCCCCTGACCCCTGTCTGTGATAATATCTCTGTCCCCTTTTTAGTAATATTCTCCAAGCCTTGGAGGTAAGAGAATGTGATATAGATGTTTTATTTAGGAGTGAGCACCCACAGTCCTTATTCCCTACACCTTCTTTAGCCATGAATCTCTGTATTAGCAAAAAAGTTTATCTGATGATGGGTAGAAACTGTATTAATCTATGAATATGAGGATAGGTATTTAGAAGGCAGATTGTTACTACATCCATTTAGCAAAGTAATAACAGTTAGATTTCTGCAAGAGCTTATAACCTCCCCAGCCTCAGATTCTTGGCCAGATCTGCCATACCAGGAATAAATACCTTTCTGTGGAGTGGTCCTTAAGGACAATTAGAAATCTATTGACAACTCATAATATTTATGCCACTATTGAATGAATGTGCATATATTTCCAGGCTGATAATTATTGTATCTGGCACGTATAATAAACAGCTGGGTAAGATTGTTAGTGACTTTTCTCCACTCAACAACCTGCAGTTTCCAGTACTATGAAAGCTAGCCAACAGAGAGGAAGCCTCCTGGTCACGTCTAAATTTCTTCCTGTTGTGTGATCCAAGTGTGTGGTGTCTTCAGTGACAGGGGTGTATCATCAAATTCTGGTGGAAAAGCTTTCTTCATTTACTATCCTGTGCAGTGTTGGTGAATCTAGAACCTTTCTGGCCAATTACTGGAAGGGAGTACCCCAGATTTGGCACTTGGTTTTTGTATGTTTTGTTTTGCTTTTTTGCTTGATAACCCATGGCTTCTTAGAGGAACATTATCAGCCTCTCGCCCCCTCTGTAGGCTGTGTATAATTTCAACAAATGTTTCCCTGTTTCTATCAAGTTATAAGAAAGGAAAATGATAAAAAGTAAGAGCTCACAGTAAGTAATGGCCAAAAGTAAGAGGTAGGAAAGAGAGCCGCACAGTAGAAGAGGAAATAAAAATCCTATTTTGAAAGTCTTTTAGTTTGTAGAAGACAACTGGGCTGTTTAACAAAATGTCATGATGCTATGTGGCAAGAGGCAGAGTCCATCTTCCTACATCCCCGTTTACTGCTCAGGACATGCTATTTGGCTAAATTACATCAGGCAAGGACAACAGCATCACCTCTCTTCTAATCAAGTTTACCTTTGCTACTTGTAACTGTGGGCAATGGCATGCGCAGCTCTGCCATCTGGCTTTCACAACACTCAGAGCCAGGGGCTTGAGTGGGTGGTGGAATGTTCTAATTCTTGGAAAAGCTGCCATTGATCAGATTATAGAACGGAACAGCCCCATTTTCTCTAAATTTTCCATTTCACCTCTCCCAGATAACTAAGTTTAACAAAGGATAATTAAAACGTTGGCTTTCATGAATTTTTAAAGCCATATTTAAAATGTTTCTCATCTCTGAAACTAGCTTAGAAATCCACTTCAGTCTCTATAGACTTATGACTTGGGTTCCAGAGTACAGTAGAGTATTTGCCAACACTAAATTGAATACCTTAGTGGCCTGTCAAACCTTGAACACACCAGTCAGGGCCAACTCTTCATCAGCAGCTCTCCTAAGGACTGGTTCCTGTATTGCAGGGAAAAATCAACTGAACACCCATCATTAGTCTTTTCCCCTCTGCTCTCTCTGTCCCTACCTTTCTCCCTCTCCCTCCCTCCTCATATGTGATACTTCTCCAAGGATTTTCCAGAAACATAGGCATTCCTGTTCTCATTGAACCATGGACTCCCCTTTTTAACTCTTCTACCTCTCCATCCCTGATCCCTACAACTCACTGTTCAAGTCACGTTTGAGTAAAACATAACTAATTTATAAGGCATAATATCCAACTATTGTGGTGTGTTCTTAGGATTTTATTTGCATAGTGTGTTCCAGCTGAAACTGATATGTCTGTAAGTAACAGATGACTATTTAGTTAGAGATGTAGTTCCTCTCTATGACCACATCTGACATGCCATGATTATTTCTAATCTTTTTGAATATATAAATATCTTGATAGATCAGCACACGCACACACACACTTAGAGAAAAACCTAGCAGATACTGAGAGGCTATGTAGCTAACTTGGAAGGGGCAGAGATTGGTTAGGACTCGTTAGCCCTCTCTTCCTTATGTATACTGGAAACTGTTTCAGTGACAGATATCAGCACATTGGTACATAGCTTCAGGTCTTAGACAGGCCATGACTTAAGCTATACTTTCTACTTATAGTCTTACTGTAAATTCTCTGCAGTTTACCCAGCAAGCAACATGGACTGAAACCTTTAAATTCTTCTACCCTGGAGTAGGTAACAGTCTCTCATAGGGTGATCATGGCTTCAACCTTCAAAAATCAAAAACACAGTCAGCTATAATGGTTCTTCTGGAGTTTGGATGAAACCTGAAGCTATTAACTGTTCTAAATACTGACTTGGGTCTGTTGCACAAACAAAGGTTTAGGCACCAGATCTCGACAGGGCTTTGAAAATGAATACCAGGTTTATGGAGAACAGATATGTCTGTAGTTAGTTGCCAGTGGAGGCTGTGAGCTATGGATGAGCTCATTGTAATGGGTTTTCAATGGACACATATTTATGACCAAAGCTTTTGAGTCATTTTAGTTTTAATTATCATGGTGGTTTACCTGTATTTTTAGTTTAAAAAAACTCATTATTATATCAGCATTTTTACTCACTTCTCCTTAATGGGTTGTAATCATTTTATAGCAGCATCAGGTTATGGGGACATCTCTCCCTTCATTACATCCTCCCTTGATACTGGTCTCCTCCCATCTGTGGTCTCACCCACAAGTGCTGCTTTACTCTCTCTCAACACACATGCGCACAAACACACACACTGTTATTTGGCAACTGCAAACATTTTCTAGCCGTTTCCAAGTTCTGAAAGTTTGGGCTAGTAGGCATCTGTTTACATACACATATACACAATTATGTATACAGACCACATATATTTAATGTAAGTATCCTTGGGGTTTCACTTTGTTAATTTTATGAGAATCTACCTAACATGTTAGGCCAGGTTCCCAACACTTTCTATGAAGAACACCTGTGCAATTTGGATGTGACTGTATGTAGATAGGAACGGATTAATCACATTGTGCATAGATACTTATTGATCACTCACCTCTGACTTTCCCTTGGTTCTGTATTAAGCGTTATGTTTACATGATCCCACTTAATGCCTAAAAGGGTTGATGTGTCAAGCACTGCTGTGCCTCCTGACGGGGAGATTCGGTGTGGCTAAGAGTCTAGTGTCAGGCCATGCAAGGCTGCAAGGATCAGAAAGGTAATTGGATCAATAGCAACCTGACTTCAAGTTTGTCCTCTTAGAGGAAAGAATTACCCACCATAGGGAGTGGGAAGGGAAAGCAGGTTGATAAATACATACTTTCGGAATCATCGGGATTGCTGGCAGCAAAGACATAATTTGTTAATTGCCAATGAGCCCATTTAACAGAAAAAAAGTACAATACTCAGCATTCCAGCTTCTACCAAGCAATGCTAGCTGTGAGCATATTGATCTCACTTCTCTGTCATCAGATTGAATGAAGATTCTAGTGGGTAACATCCAATCTAGTAATTTTGGGTGTGATTAATGAGATGCCACTGTTCCATTGGATACAGGCAATCAGAGGCAGGGATAAAAGTGTCTCTGGTATATATCCAACATTCAGAACATTCAACTCATGAGAGATGAAACCACCAGAACCACATGTACATATTTAAATGTGTGATATTTACTCATGCCCTTGGATTACCACACTTTACTATAAAACTCACAATGTGAATCTCCCTCAAAACACTGACATTTGGGTTTTATGTGTAAGAATTCTGCTGGTGGGATGGTATATGGGTTTGAGCTAACAACTATCATATGTTTTCATGAGGGCTAGCCTGTGAATATTACAGTTGTGAAATTTGATGTGGGTTTTGAAGAATAATTAATTACTTGGACTTTTATAGCAGAATCACCCTTGTAACCATTTTCTTCCTCTTCTGTAACCCCTGTGCTCAGTTTTCCTACAAGGATTATAACCTTCTTCATGCTGGCTGACCTCTCATTTTAACTTATTTTTAAGACAGGAATTGATTGACATTTTCATCGGTTAGACTGGCTCCCCTCATAAATCTGTAGAGTAAAAATGAGCTTTCTACAGTGTGAAATATCTCTTTTATGAGCTTAATAGAAACCCAGAAAGCCCAAGTAGTAACTTTGTTGACCTCATCAAATATTTTCAACAGAATGTCTCTCTGGAAAACTGAGCTATTCACCATTATCTTCTAGGGCACTGTACATATTTTATGATGATTGTGAAGTCTGACAGTAATTGCTGGGCCAACTGCAATCCCAAATTCAGATACTGGACCTGAAAGAAATATTAGAGCACCCAAAACAGAAAGATCTCCTTGCACTATCTGATCCAGCTATTTTGATATCAGTCATCCTCTGGCTTCTTAGGCCACCAACTCTTCTGAAAATATATCCATTGCCTCCACAGCCTCTAGATCTTTGTATACAGTTTCTTTCTCCAAGAACATTTTCATACATGATATCATTCTCATAAAAAATATCTTAGAGTTTCTTTATCTCTCTGGGGATGACCCAGGAATTGGACTTTCTGTGTATTCTCATTGTTCTGGGTTGTTTGAGCACACAGGCTTAGGTGTTCTTATTGCTGTGAGTCACAGTCAGTTTTCTGTGATGTAAATGACATGATGCAGCTAGACACAAATTCTTTGAAGGCAAGGAATATTAACTTTGAGTAATCGGATGTGGGTGTGATCCGCACATCAGGGTTTACTCTTTTTTTCCTGGGGATTCTGAAGCAGAGCTGGGTCATGATAGACTGAAGTGGTGGATGTGAAATTTGGCTTTCCCTCTATAGGCATTCTAATTTTATTTTCAGATCTAATTTTTTACAATGAACAGTTGACCTTACATCAGTTCATTTTGTCTGATCTTGGGCTGACAGGCTGATACTTGCTAGGAATGAAGCTGTGAAGGGGAAATAAAATTCATTTTCCATTTTTCTTTTTCATTTAAAATATGTGTGATTTAGGATGCCTCTTGTGCTGGATATAAGAATTAATGAAAATGATTATGGTTACCTTGCATTTACCATACATTTTCTGAGATTCTAGTGCTGAACTTATTTTCTGTTTCTTGTGATGTTATCAGTGGTGCTAGGATTTCATAGAGATTTTAAACCTTAGCTATTCTATATTTCAGACGGTGCCATTCTGAGAAGATAAAACTGTGTAATGATAGAAATTAAAGTTCATAACACCTTTTGTTGCTCAAATCAGTCAAATTGAATTGGCCATCATCTCTATTCTTTCTGATGGCTCCTTGTGCAATCAGGCACAATCGCATATGGATATACACATTGGTGCCATGAAATTGGACCCTATAGATGCTGAGCAGCTGAAATACCCTAGGGGGAAGATGAAGCCATTGGGCTTCCTACATGAAGAATGAAAAGACCCATGAACTTGGAAATGGAGGCTACCTAAGTGTGACTCCAATAGTTTCCATCATGACCACAAGCCAGAAAATGATGTCACCTTATCAAGATGTCAAAATATATTACCAGACTCCTCTACCTCTTGTTGGAATGAGCTTGTCCCCTGCTCCCATGCCTTATGCTTTTCCTCCATCTTGACAGCTAATTCCCTGAGATACCCAGTCATCTGAAAGCATGCTTCAGTTGCAGCATAGTAAGTATCAGGCCCCTAGGACAGTCTGGTATGCTGTAATGATTCATGCTTCTGAAGTTGCATAGACACAGAATCACACCATAGCTCTTGCTATAATTGTTTCATATATATGAGATGTGGTTCCCTTCCTCAGTAAAATAGAATAATAGAACCTAGCAAGACTTCTCAGTCTACATATTAAATGGAAAAATAAGAAACACATTGAAGAGCCTAAGGCCACAGCTGATGCTTAGTGAACCCTTCCATAGCAGATCCTCATATTTTCAGATACCATTCTCTTCTCTATCAAAGATGCCAGTCCACTCAGACAGATCACATAGGCACTAACTCACAAAAAGGAAATAGAGTCTGCCTTTTCCGTGGGAAATTCCATCTCATAATGAGACCATGGCCTCATCTCTCTAGTCAAGTCAGGCTAACATCTGGATTCCCCCAAGGAAGTTACCTTTAGTTTTGTAAAACTACTGAAATATGTATGCAAAGGAATCATCAGTGGTAAAGGTGAGGGTGTGAACTGAGATACATTTAATGTTCCTTTTGAATACCAGCCCTCTACTTGCCTAACAGCATGGAACCTGACAACATTATGCCTACAAAGATTATGAGGTTCCTTTGGACAGATAAAGGTAATAGGCAGTTGTAAAAGGATTTGCCATTTACTCAGTAGGTGCTCACTAAATGTTGCATGAGATTGAACATTGGTGACATTAATCTAGACCTTTCAAATTTTCTTATATATTTTTAGAGTTCCTGCCTCATTGTGTATAGAACCTCTTCTGGACCTAACAATTCTGCTCAGAAAGAAGGATGGTAACATTGTATTGGTTTGGGATGTGTTCCTTCACCTGTGCCTGGCCATCTGTCTTCAGCCCCTCAGTAGTCTATGCTGTATGTCATCAGTGAATCCTCAGACTTAAAACCAATGTCTAGAATCTTGAAAAATAATTAGGAGTCCTACTTGTTAGCATATACATTCTAGAAAGTTCCTGATAGGAAGAAAGGACAAGAATATGTGAAGGAAACTAGTAGGTAAGAGAAAGTAAAAAAAAAAAAAAAACATTTCTCATTATTGCCAAAATTAATTTCTACTTGTATTAATGTGTGTATGTGTGTGTGTTTGCCTCTGTGTTTGAGGGTATCTGAAATTCTCCAGAAGTAGGCATTTCTGAGCTATCCAACATGAGTTCTGCAACTCAAATATGGGTCTTCTGGAAGAGCAGCAAGCACTCCTAAAGCTGACCCATCTCTTCATTTCTTAAGAGCATGGTATCTCAAAATTCTAGCTAGTATATAGAGCTCAAAAACTTAATTCCTTCTTTCAGTGGTGAAAATTTATATTGAGAATAAAATCCCCCTTACCTGCTATTGTTTCTTCATTACTTTCTATATATTCCTCTTGCAATCTCCATGCCTCTCATGTCTACCAGTCTCCTCACAGTTACTCCTTTAAGGTGCTGCGGTAAGTGGAAGCTCATGGGCAAAAAGGGTGGGGTGATTTAAAGTGAAAAAGGGATATGGACCAGGAGTAGATGCCAGAAGCACAGCTGCAGGGTCCAGGTATGAAATAACTGCTTAACATCACAGTCTGTTTTCCTGACTGTCCATTTACAGGCATCCCCTGAATCTTTCCAGGGGAACTAAATCCTCTCCATTGTAAACTAGTAATTATCCAAGAGAATTTCATTTGGATGTTCTGAAATTTCTAAAGACTTCTAGTGGCCTGTCAAGTTTTTGAGACTATCAAGAAACTAGGTGAGGCTGTAGGAAGTAGAGTACAAGGTTAGTGAGGGTCTGTAGCAGCAAGGAGAGTGAGAGATTTAATCTTCTCCAAGGCAGTTTTCTTCTCCTAGAAACCTGTGGACAAGGTGATCCTTAGGGTGGGGGCACTACATTTATTCAGATGGCAAACATTTGTGTTTCAGTTTGCCAACATTTTTACTACACAAAACTTGTGGGTTACTATTTCAGTAATTCTAACAGTGATCCATCTCTAGCCAGAAAAGCCTTATGTGTGATCTAGGATTCCTCTGTGGTCTTTTATCTAGGAAAACATAGGATAGGTCAGGAATCCAGGATGGCTCTATGCTTACTTTTCTAGCTTGACAAATTGATTTAGGATTGGACAGAAATATTGGTTCCCATCAAGTAATATGTTTGTGGACCTTCAGTGTAGACATACCACTTATGCTAGAGTTGACCCTCAGAGAGCATAAACTTGGGTTGGTAATTTCTTAAAACTGTCCTGCTACCACTTGAACCCAAGAGATATGTTCAAAGAGGCTTAAGAAGACTCCAGACATAATGTCATGTGTTCCTGGATCATGTAGAACTGAAGTCAGCAACTCTTAAACATTTTAATTATGTGAGTCAGTATATTTCTTTACTTGTTTAAGCCAGTTTGAGCTGGTTCATTTGTCACATATCTATCACCTTAGTACTTTTAAGGATGCAGAGATGGATCTGAAGATCCATCATGTATATATTATTATATTGGTTTCCAGATGTAAGGATGGCTTCCTGATGACATAAAATAACAAAAAATTTTGTTATTTTTTAATTAATGTTTGTTTCATTAGTTTTGACTGTTATCTTTCTTTCATGAAGATCCATTGTGTTTATGTAGGAAGTTTCTGTTGTCTTAATTTGCTCATTTTATTTTCTTCATTATTAAACACCTACTCTGTATTTTATAATTCCAAATATAAGGTCTCGATTCTACACCTTTGATTGTTTTTTTTTTTTTTAGGCTTTTTCATTTTAATGTGCCTTCTGAAACAATTCCATGACTTTTGAGAGCCATTTATCGGAACAGAAACAACATCTTTTCTAATTGCATAGTTTCCTTTAAACAGCCTTACTGGGGGATTGGGATGTTGTAACACATTGCCAGGATTCCCTTACTAAGTTAACAAATGCACTCTCATGGAGTGAGATACTGTAGTTGGCATTTGGACTCAAGTGGAGAATTACTCTGTTAGTCAGGGTTCTATAGAGGAACAGAACTGATTGAATATGTATGTATACATTAATAATACTAAAAGGGGATTTATTAGACTGGTTTACAGGCTGCGGTACGACTAGTCCAACATTGACTGTCTCAGAACAGAATGGTCAAGAATCGGATATTTGTTCAGTCCACAAGGATGGATATCTTATCTGATCTTTTGTCTATATTAGAATCTTAAAGAACTATGTTCTAATTCCTCAGAGCAGAGTAGATGAACTTGCCAACAAGGGTAAGGACAAGCAGGTAAAAAGCAAAAGCCTCTTTCTTTCCTGTGTTATGTGGGCTGCCTCCAGAAGGTGTGGGTCAGATTTAGGGCAGGTCTTCCCAACTCAAATTATCCAGGTTTAGTGTAGGTCTATGCATCTCAAATGATGCACTCAAGAAAATTCCTCACAGGTGTGCCCAGCTGTTTGAATTTAGTTGATTCCAGATGCAGCAACATTGACAAACAAGATTAGCTATCACAACTACTTACTCGTTTAATGAATTGTGTTGACATACTCAATAAGTCATGAAAGGTACAAAAAAAGAATACTTAATAGTTGTGCCTGGATTAATAATGTATTTACTCTCTCTCTCTCTTTCTCTCTCCCTCTCTATGTCTGTGCACGTGTGTGTGTGTGTGTGTGTGTGTGTGTGTGTGTGTGTGTGTGTGTGGTGTGTGCATACACTCATGCCACAGTGTATATATGGAGGCCAGAGGACAACTTGGGGGAGTCATTTCTTTACTTCCATCTGGGGATCAAATTCATCTTATCAGGCTTGGCAGCATCTGTCTTTACTCATGGCCATCTTGCTGGTTGAAATAATATACATTCTAATAAATAAAATCATTGACATAAATTTGAGGATAATGCTGATAATATTTTGTCAATGGGAAGGATTTTGGATTTGGCTATCATATGTAGGCAGGTAGGGAAAAACAGCATAATTTACAGAATATTAGAATTCTAACCTGTAAAAACCACTTAAAGAAAAAGGGAGGAATCTCATTAGACTAGAGGACAAATGTAAGTAGAGTAGTCAAACAGAAGAAATATGAATGACCAGTAAGCACATGAAAGGATCTCTGATTCACAAGAAACAAAACAAAACAAAAGCCCGTAATATGAGATAATGCAGAATATAATATGCATTTTGATTACCAAGTTTTGAAAAATTAATATTAACTTTTTTTAATGTTTAAATTTTTTATGTTTATTTATTACTTCAAGTTACATCTCCATCACAGTCCCTTCCCTACACCCCTCCCGGCCCCACCCTCTCCCCTTCTCCCAGAACTCATTTTTTACTTTTTTATTTTTATTTTTTTTTGATTTTTCAAGACAGGGTTTCTCTGTGTAGCCCTGGCTTCCTGGACTCACTTTGTAGACCAGGCTGGCCTTGAAATCACAGAGATCTGCTTGCCTCTTCCTCCTGAGTACTAGGATTAAAGGCGTGCACCACCATGCCCGGCTCTCCCAGAACTCATAATTTTTTTTAATAAATAGAACATAATTATGAAAATTATAAGGTATAACATATATTTCCAATGTCTAGTCCATACTTTGTTGGCAACTAATATTAATATTTTATTATCTATCTATCTCCATGAGTTTAAAGTTCTATACCTACTTTGTGAGTTTGAGGCCAGCCTGGTCTACAAAGCGAGTCCAGGACAGCCAGAGATATTCAGAGAAACCCTGTCTCGAAAAACCAAAAAAAAAAAAAAAAAAAAGTTCTATACCTAATTGATTTTTCATCCAGCTTGCATTACCAACTTAAAAACATCTTTTTAGACCTAGAACATCCTTTTAATTCCTAAACAACTAAAACTTATCTGTGAGACTATAACTACTAGTCATCAACCACATCACAGACCTGAGAAGGATAAATATATCTGATTATACAGGAAGTGCAGAGCCAGCAGCTTCCAAAACTAAGAAATGACAGACCACTGGCTGCTTGGACAGTCCCCAATTTCTCTCAATATATTAGAACATCTATCTTCAGTCTTTTGGCCCAGTATCTCTGGCAGACTTTAATTGTAAAGCAGGAATTATGAAGGACTTGCCTACCATGTCTTGGCAGAATTAGGCTGTTGGCTTACCTGCTTCCAAGATTTGTCCTTTTTGGACAGCATTCTGTGTACAGTTGAAGCAAGGGATTTTTCTTGCCCAGTGACAGGCTTGCCATCATTGCAACCATATCCAAATGGAGATTCTTTGATGCTCATCCTCTACTTGGAGTAGAATAGGGAGTGCTGTCAGGAACTGACATGTCTCAATATAAAAATAATGTTAAGTTAAGAAACCTCTTTAAATGTCAGATTCTATGGATCTCTTGAGGTTTTTGAAGACCATCTATCTGTTCAGCCTCTGACTACAAATTTCTTAGGACATTTAAATAGCTCAGCACAAAAGGATGGAACATCAAATGTTACTATTAACTTGTTTAACCATTTTCCATTCTTATTTGGACCCCAAACAGGTTTCCTGCATCCCAAATCAACAGGAAGTAATTTTAAGAGAACGACGCCCCATTCCCAGAAGGTGGGGTGGATGTTTTCCACCCCTCTTTGATCATTTTATGGGTTATAGATGTTTGTTGTTATTTAGGGAGATTGATTACAAGTTGTTAAATGGTCTTGTTATATAGATTTTGGGGGTTAGACCCAGGGATTTCTCTCTTTTTCTTTTCTCTATCCTTCCTTCTCTCCTATGTAGGGAGGAAAAGACTTTTAAAAAATGAGATATAGACATAGTATAGGAATTATATAGGAAAAGGGACAGATTATTGAATATGCTCTTATATCTTTGTATATTGATACAAAATTAAGATTATATTTGGCCATATCAGTATTGATCTTTGCATATTGATACAACATTAAGGTTAACTCTTTTTAAGGAATTGTACCTAGGTAACTCTTAAAAATGCAATGTGAAATTTGGCCCATTGATAGCAACTGTCACAAACTGTTTAGGATAATAAGATATGCAAACTAATAGTCATTCAAACATGTCATTTGGTTAGGTAGTAGCATAGTTTATCACAGATGTTTTCTAAATTGGCCAGAAATTAAGTTGCGAGGAGACAAGCAACATTTGCTTATTCAGAATTAAATTAATATTAACTTTTAAGGTTCAAAGTTTGAGTGCCCTTCAAGGCAAAAAAAAAAAAAAAAAAGAAAGAAAATCTTACTTTGGGAAATCTTTCTTTTGGAAATACACATGTTAATACTGATAGTAAATATTAATATGGAAGGCAATACTAATGTGGCTGAGATAATGTGAGCCTGGACAAAGGCAACTCAAAGACATAGTATTTATTTTGGCTCACAGTTGCAGGGCATGGTTCATTATTGGGGGAAGTCCTGACATCTGGAACTTGAGGTAGCTGCTCAAGTTGGCTCTGTGATAAGGAAGCTGAGAATAGTGAATGCTCAATCATCTGGTGTTCTCCTTTTTAAGCAGTCTGTGATGCAAGTATAAGAAATGGTATCACACTTTTGTAGTGTGGGTTTTTCCTCCTCAGTTAACCTAATCACTGTAATCTCTCACAGGCATGTCCAGAAATTCACATAATCTGTATAGTCTGTCACAGGCAAACATGAAGGCTTGTCTCTTAGATGTCCCCTAGATCATGTCAAGCTGATAGCATTCAGAAAATGTATATTAGCAGTTATATTACAACATTGATGTTAATGATAAACATTAAAAATGATCAGTAAATAAGTTTTTGTGGAGGGCAAAATTACTGCAGAAATTTTAGGGACCATAGAACACAAGTTTTGTTACAAAAATCAAGGGATCAGTCTTCTCTATGCATGCTGCGTTGGAAGGATGTCTCCAATATATTTCCAACCTGAAAAGCAAACACAAAGAATCATAGAGAAGTTTGTGAAACAAAGGTACGATCATTGATTCCATAAAGGAAATAAAGGAGAAGAATTTAGGTAGCATGTTCCCCTTGTGGACATAAGAATTACTTGATGTGTAATTGAGATACAAATAAACAGGCACATTCTGTGAGAATGAACTTTAAGAAAATTTCTTTCCTGGGTGTGCATTTTCTCTTCCTCACAGCCTTTGTACAGATTGATCATGGAGGTTCCATTCAAGCCTGTAAACAGAAAACAAACACATATCTTTCTGAATACTTTGTTCTTTATTCCTGTAAATCAAAACAGCAGAACAAAACAATGCCCATGCCATCAATCTTGACCACTTCAGGCGTGTTCATTTTACTCTTTTTGAAAGTGTTCACATTCTTAATAGTGCAAGATGTTTTACTGCCCCACAGTGTACTGTTTCATGGCTTTGATTAATTTTCTTGTTCCCTGGTTTGGCCCTACTGTGCTGTTCGGTTCTGGCACACCGGCGGCTGTATCCCTCATTCAACCATTTTGTGGTACTGACTGGATTTCCTGACTGTGTGTCATGGGGATTGTCATTTCATTGTCTCTGAGCTCCTGCTTCCTCAAGTGGAAAGTGAAGCAAGCAGTGTGGACTGTTTGCCTCAGTATCAGAGGGCTCAGGATCAAAAGTAGAAAGCACCGCAGATAGTAAAATTGACATTAACTGCCTCTTCTTGGTTTAATTGCCAGGTTGCATTCTACCTTTGTTTTACTGAAATCACATCAAACTCAATTTAATTCAGATTAGCAAAATGGTTTTGAATCAATATGTGGGTGCATCTGAGAAACCTTATTTGAAAAAGACAGCTCTACCGGCAAGCAGGGCTGTCTTTGGAGAATGGTGCATACTTTTTCACTCTAATGTGTGTTGTCCTGCACAGAAGAGCATCTTATAATGGTATCTGGTTTTTTAGTAGCTGCGGTACAGTGTGGGAGAATCCTTATTATATCTGCAATATACATGCCTTAGAGGAAGGGGACTATTTGGGAAATGAAATGCATAGTTTCAAGGTAAAGGGATACAGTGTGGTTTATAGGCAGTAGCTCAGATGGAAAAGGCAGCTTGCAGGATTGCCTGTCTGACTAGGCATTAGAGAGTAGAGACCTGCATCTGACCAAATGAGCTGTTTACAGCTTTTGCTCCTCCTAGACTTTGTGTATGACTGTTCGTTTGTCTCCTACTAAGTCAACAGTTTTCAAAATAAGCTAGCTCTGACTGTCCAAGAACAATCAATAAAAGTGTGGTAGAGGACTGAGGGTCTACATAGAAGAGACAGGGAAGAAAATATCCTTCTCTTACTCCCATCCAGGGCTGGTAGCTCTGGATGGCTGCCTCCTTAATTTTGCAGTTAATTAAGCAAGGATGTGCAATTGAGGCAAAGAAAGAAGGGAATGTGGATGGCACAGCTCTTCTCCATATTTGTGATATTTCCTGTATTTCCTGTTTGTTCCTCGTTTTTGTCAGCTTCTCCCAGAAACATCCTTCCAAGAAGCAATGGTAACTTGTTTGAACTTCCATCTTCTCATTCTTATGAACTTTGGGACACAGCTCATGCATTTGTCTTAGGAATAGCACCAGAAGGCACATTCTTGCCCCAAATATCCAGACTGCAGCTGCATAGCTACTTGTACAGGCTCCAGAAATTCCCACACAAACTCAACAATGTTTCTCCCTTAAAGGCCTCCATTTCCACTCTATAAGGGACACTCTCCAAACGGCTAATCTGCAGCCTTCAAAATGTCTTTAGTTTGTTCCACCAGCCCTTTGGGTGGTAGCTGCTTCCTGATTGGATGTCTGCACTCCAAGGTGACCTTTGTGCTTCAATCCTTCAAAATCTCTCAATCCTCTTCTATTCCACTCTGTGCTAAAAATAACTGGGAGGATTTCTGTTTGCCTTGCTTGGTCCAGATTGGCACAGCACTGAAAATCAGGGAGTAGGCACTCCACTAGTTGCCGTGGACTACCTGGACTTTGTGCATGACTGTTTGTTTGTTTCCTACTAAGTCAACAGTTTTCAAAATAAGCTAGCTCTGACTGTCCCAGAGCAACACATAGAAGTGTAGTAGAAGACTAAGAGTCTACATAGAAGAGCTGGAGAAGAAAATAACCTTTTCTTCACTTCACATAGCTGCTCTTCACTTTTTCTATTGTGCGTTTGCCTGGTACTGCATGCTAAAAGCTGTTATCTGTTACCTGTTGTTTTGCTTTGCTTTTGAAGACTATAATAAAGCAAAATATCTTTTTGATTAAAGATATCATTTTAACCTGCACCAGGAATACAGTCTCCTTGTTAGGAATACTGATGAATTTTTATTTGTATTTTTCTTAACACATTCACTGTGCTCTACTTAACATTTGTGTTCGTGTTATATATTTCATCCCTACAGCACTGTCTTCTCCAGAAAGGTATGATACAGTTCTATACCTTTGAATATCACTTTACTAGAAATCCTCAAAATGAGTCCTTACTTGTTGGCTGGATTAATGTGCAGAAGTTACTTAACCCTCCTTTAGCCTATTGTATTTTACTACAAGAATACTAGTACATATCTTATATAAGCTGCATGAAAAATTGACACTTAAATAGAATCGTCACTCTTTCTTATTGATTGTTTTGTAAAGGTTCCATTTATGTGCTTCTCAGTACTTCCGCCCTCTTGGCCTTTAGTCAGAGTCTGTTTAATTGAGTTAGATGTTCTGGTTACTATTGCTAACTGGATAGCCACCCAGAAATGTGGGGCTTAAGTAGCAACCTGAGGCTTTCTCCTAAATTGCTTTGCATCTTATTTATATCTTTATGGTCTAAATGCAACGTTTCTGCATTAAAAAAAAAATACTAACTAAACCACCATATGTCTCTTTGGGTAAACTTGCTATGCAAAAAAATAGTTTTCTTTTTCCAGTACTGCAATTAAATTGATTACCTTCATTTATGCCTTTCATTGAAATACTCACTAGTGGTTTTTTTTTTCCTTATATTGTGTGAACAAATAAAAACAACAGACTCGACCTAAGTGGTGTTGGAACTATGCTGGTGGAAAATGCAGTGTCAGTCAGTGGAGCATGTCACCTGGGTTGCAGATGTAAGCCCCTTCTTGCCAATTTGGACTAATATGTTAAAAGTTTCCCCCTAGAAAGCACTGAGGTGAAGTGAGGATTAATCTTAGAAAATTACTGGGGACAATGTTTGTGAGATATAAAGACATGACTGTCCTGGGAGTGATATCCACATTCCTGAGTACTTAATTAAGGCCTTTGGATGTCTAATAATAACGCAAAGCCCTCCATGTGTTGGGTCATTTCTGTAAGTAGAGACCACCCAAAATTAATTCTAGATGAGGAACATATTTCAAAATGAAGGTTTTACTATAAAGTGGTTGCAAATAACATGCACTCCAAAGTGATGAGCGCTCCTGATGTTAGTATTGTATGCTTCTTTTTCAAAGCATGTCATAACCTCTTCCTTCTAAAATCCTGAAGAAATATAAGATTTCCCCTGTAATATAGGAAAGGCAAATGCTATCTTTCCTATATTTGGATGCATAGGTGGAGAGGCTTTATGGTTATGCTACCCTGTATACACAAGGACAACTACAAATGTAGTTGAGGATTTGACTTGTTTGTGGGTAAAAAGCCATGTGCCTTTTACACTCAAGGACAGTATTTACTAATTGACAAAAATTTCTCTTTGTAACATATTTAGTTACAAAAGAGACCGATGTTTTCCATAAGGGCTCTGTAATACTAAGAGAAATTTCCATGGGTCAACATTAATAATCCACAGTGAGTGTGGCAAAAAAACCCAAAAACAAACAAACAAAATGGTGGTTACTACAGTAGCCCTTGCTCCAAAAGAACTTTCTGTAATGTCAAAATAAAACTGAAAGTTTATGTTCTATAATGGCAAGGAGGAAACTGGATTGTGCAATGCTTTAAAAGATTGTTTTTATGTATTAACTACAACAAAGGCATACATTTGCAAAGTCGTGAGAGATAAATAAATGCATGTATACAGGTTTTTACTAAAGGATCGTCCTGATGCATGTCTATGCAATCAGAAAACTCTTGAGCTAATCCAAAAAAAAAAAAAAATCTACCAAAAAAAAGTCATAGAAAATGTTACTAGAAGCCTTGTCACAACAATGGGTGGTTAATATCTCATGTGTCGATATCAATAGAGAGAGAAGGCATCAGAAAGGGCTGGCTTGAAAAAAAATTGTAAGCCCTCTTGCTTAGAACCAGAAAAACGAATGTGGATATTAATTAATAATGTCGGCTAGAGAGGACATAAAGGAAATAAAGAGACAAAGAACCACCTGGGTGATTCTCTGTGGTCACTTTACCCATTTTGTTTTTCTAAAATGTAGAAGATAATCATAAAAGTACACATTATAGTGTATAGCTTTGGTAACTTACACACATGATAGTGGTTTAAGCTAAGAAATTAGTTTAAAATACATGTACAGCTACTAAATTCTACTTTAAAATAAGTGAACTTCCCAACAAGTGCTGTGTCTGTATATTCCCTTCCCAACTTCTAGGATAAGCAACTTGCCCTTGTCTTCCTGGACTCTGTCAAGCCTCTGTTTCCTCAAGCTGAATACTGAAATACTCTAATTCCTTATTTAACGTTTGTCACCACTGGAGAGTCCTTGTTATACTGCTGTTGATTCTTACCTGTGGTGCTACTGTTCTTCAGGGCTTGCAGGTGTTTAGTTGACTCTACCTGTTCCCTTTCACTGGCCTCAGAAATGGGAAGCAAAGCACATGGAAAATGATGCACCAACTGCCTGGAGCTTCCATTTGAATGAATTTTATTAAATAATTCACTAACTGCACGAACTATCCAAACTTCCTCACCACACATTTTAAAATAACTTCAGAAAAAAAAAAAACTTGAAAACATTTCCTTTATATGCCTCTCCTTCCTGAGATCTCATAGGTCCCGGTAAAACGCTTTTGTTCAATGTTGTCCTAGTCAGGGCTTGCTGTATTGAACACGATCAGGTCACTTTAAAAACAATGCTTCAGCACACTTTTCTCCTAGCTCAGTACTCTCAAAACTTCCCTGTTTTTCAGCGGGAAAAAGTGTTCTCTCTCTCTCTCTCTCTCTCTCTCTCTCTCTCTCTCTCTCTCTCTCTCTCTCTGATTCTAGTGAATTCTGTCCATTAGTAATTATCTTTCTAAACCCCATCTGGAGATTCCCCTGAACCATCTCATATAACTAATCCTTCTGCCTCCAGGTGAGCTGGCTTTCTGCCTTCACCCTTGCTCTCTTTGATTAGTCTATTTTTCACTTGGACTCCTAGAGGATAGGATACTTAGTCATCCTTTAATCTTCAGCACCTCGAACTGTGAAAAGTGGATGGTAAATGCCATGAACCCTGGTTAGAAGCTTCCCACCCCTCCCCCGTGAGACACTAACCACCACGGAGAATCTGATTCTTTAACTCTTTAGCCTCATTGGAAGCTGGAGCCTATCTTTCCTTTTGTTGACATTCTGCTTATTTTTCTAGAAATTGGGTCATTTTTGTCTTCTATGTAGAGGTATTCATAAAAATAGCTTAGTAAAGTAAATGAGATGTACACACAGGTCAGGGGAGAGGGGAAGCAGAAGAGCATAGTTAGAGATGTGTGTATGTATTTTAACGTGTGACTATTTTAGTGACATATTTTATTATGTTATTTATATGTTAGCATGAAGAGATCTTAAGAAGAATTTTGAGATTAGTTTTCTATTCTCCTCCTTATCCTTCTGCACTTCCTCTGTCCTCACCTTGCCTGGTATGTCAGGATGGACTGGCACTTGCCATTGTTTTGCCTCAGACTCTAAACTTCTGTGATTATGGACACATGCTGTCAAAGCTGGCTCACTCTTCTCCTATGGATTACTTAAACTATAAATTATATAATGTGTTAATTTGTTGTTATGATAGACTTTTTCTCCAATTCTATTATATTTTAGTCTTTTTAAATGTTTTATATGAACAAGAAGACTCAACATTGTCACCCACTCAAAATATTCCCCTGAAGGAATCAGACAAGGTGAATGATGGCATTGTGTCTCTATTTTTTGTGCGTTTGTTGAGAGCTTCAGGCGTTCAGGCTATGAAACAGGGCTTGGCTGTCCTAGGGTAGATTTCATAGAAACTCGAGTATTCCATAAAATTTTTTTTAAAAAATGAATGTGTATTTTTCTTGGCCTTCTGGAGGACACAGCCTGCTTAAAGCAATCTGTCACACATAGCCAGACATATCTCTCAGCTGGTGAATAAAGAAGACTCATTTCGAGTTGAGAAGAACAGATGAAAATGGACTGGGGATGACAACAAATGGCCTTGTCACCGACATGTGAGAACCTCACAGGATTTGTGTGCAGTGACTCTACCCATAGCTTTCATGCTCCCACCTTAAGTTCTGTGGCTTTTCTTCTTTTCCATCTGCCTTAATTACTTTTTGTTGATTTGGTGTTTGTCACTTTTCTGCTGTGGTGATAAGATACCAAGACCAAGACAACTTAGAGAAGAAAGAGTTTATTTGTGCCATACAGTTTCAGATGGCTACAGTCCATGTCTGCCATACTGGAGAATTTGGAAGCACACAGGCAGACATGGCACTGGGACAGTAGCTAAGAGCTCGCATCTTGAGAAAAACCATGAAGCAAAGAGAACTGGGAATGACGTGGGCTTTTGAAACTTCAAACCCATCCCAAATGACACCTCTCCTCCAACAAGACCATGCCTCCTAACCCTTCCTACACAGGGTCACTTACTGTGGACCAAGTATTCAAATATATGAGCCTATGGGGGCCAAGAGTGAGTGTGGTGGTTTGAATAAGACCATCTTAGGAAGATGCCTTTGACAGTCACTCCTTTATTTCATATTATATAGAAATATTTACTGAGCCCATATAATATGTCAAACACCATTCTAGGTACCATGGCAGTGAGGAACAAGTAGCATAACTCTGACTCTCATGGAGTTTTCACTAAACTAAGGAAGGACCGGAAGTGAACCTTACGTGAACCATAGTTAGGGTAGGACACATATACTCTAAATGAAATTGAGCAGAGCAGCATAGTGAAGAATAGATACAAGATCTCCTCAAACTTATTAGCCAGAACAGGCAAATTCCTGAGCATTCGCACAGGGCTTTGCCTTGTCTTTGGTTTCTCTCATTCTTTCATTCATTAATTCACACCATGCATGCTCTAATCTATTTAGCTTATTCCCTGGCAGTATCATGATTCTCTATTTCTTCCTTCTGTGTTACTTCTAGGTCACATGATTCCTGGATGTGTTTCTCCGAAACAAAAACACTTGGAGAAGAACAAAGAGATTGTGCTGTAAATACAAAGTGTATTTTAATTCATTTAAACTCACTCTGTAAGCAGCCCTCCCAAATTATTTAGCCTTAAGAATATTTCGAAGCTAGAATACAGAAGCTCTGGAAGATGCTTTAAGGTATCCCTAGAGCCTAGGAAGATTGAAATTAAACCTTGACTATCAAACAAGAGCATTTCTTAAAGGACCAACAAGGCTTTACAGATGGAATACTGATTTGCAGCTTTTTCCTGAACGTGTGTACTAAGAGACAAGTGACATTGCTGGCTTCTGTAATTTACTCTGTTGAAGACCAGGACAGACCACAATGCTAAGATTCTGTTCTGTGCCCTCATGAACAAGTAAACTACACTGGATCCATGAATGCTAGCATTTGGGAAATATCCTTCTTTTTGACTAAGGCAAGATAATTCCTAAATGTGTGTCCCAAACTATTACCCAAAGCACTCTACTGGGTCTTGGTCTCAACTGTTCAGAGCAGTAACTGATATTGTCCTCCAAATAAATTCATTTGGATTTGTCCTCTATACCCAAATTCCTATTTTAATATCAGCTTCTGGGAGAGCCAAAACCAGATAGGAACACAGCAATTTACATAGGTTCATCCTTTACCACCTCTCCAAGAGAAGCATTGTCATTACAATTTTATAGATAAGAAAATTGGAATGCAGAGAAATTAATTTGTCTCCTGGTTTATTCCAAATCTCCCTGCTTTTATTTCTCATTAATTTGTTTACTTGTTCATTTTACATCCCAGTTACAGCTCCACTCCCTCCTCTCCTACGAGCCCCAAGCTCCCACCACTTCCCCTATTTCTCCTCTCCTTCTCCTCAGAGAAGAGGAGGTTCCCCCTCCTCTCCAAGAGTGTACTAACCCACCCTGGCACATCAAGTCCCTTGAGGATTAGGACCTCCTCTTCCACTGAGGCCAGACAAGGCAGCCCTGCTAGGGGTAAGGAATCCAAAGACAGGTAACAGACTCCAAGTCAGAGAGAGCCCCTGCTCCAACTGTTAGGGGACCTACTTGAAGACCAAGCAGCCTATCAGCTTGATATATGTAGGGGGTCTAGGTCAAGTCCATGTATGCTCTTTGGTTGATGGTTCAGTCTCTTTGAGCCCCCATGGGCCAAGTTTAGTTGACTATGTTGGTTTTCTTGTGGTGTCCTTGACCCTTCTACCTCCCTCAGTCCTTCCACTAACTCTCCACAAGACTCCCTGGGTTCTGCCTAATGTTTGACTGTGGGTCTCTGCATCTGTTTCCATTATCTGCTAGATGAAGCCTCTCTGATGACAGTTATATAATCTAGGCTCCTGTCTGCAAGGATAGCAGAGTGTCATTAAATGTGTGAGGGGTTGGGTCTCTCCCATGGGATGGGTCTCAAATTGAGCCAAACATTGGTTGGCCATTCCCTCAGTCTCTGTTACATCTTTTACCCTTGCCTATCTTGTAGGCAGGACAAATTTTGGTTCAAGAGTTTTGTGGGTGGGTTGGTGACGCTCTCCCTCGACTGGAAATCCTGCCTGGCTATAGGAGGTGGCCACTTCAGTCTCCTTATCCCCCATATCCTGCTATGAGTTTCAGCTAGGGTGACTCCCATATTCTCCCATGAGCCTCCCCTATCCCAGATCTCCAGCTTTCCCTAAGATTCTGCCCCACCAATTTCCCTTCTCTCTCCCAGCCCTCTCACCCCCATCCCTGCTCTCCCCACACCTGTATCCCCCATCCCACTCCCCTCATCACCTTTCTAGCACCCAGTTCCCTCTCTCCCTCCACTTCGGATGTCTACCAAATCTCCCTGATTTTAACTTTATCGTGAAGGGACTTGTCAAGGTGTGATCCTCTAGGAATGTGCCACCATGTGTTTAATGAATTTTTTCAGTAAAAGAATAAATCAAATAGTTATTGATTCAAATTAGTGCAGGCATAGTAAGAAACAAAAGAGGTAGATATTTGTTCATTCTTTATGTAAATGTCTATTTTCTCTTACCAAGTCCCAGAGTTTTGCTCACTTCTGTACATACAGTAATAAATGAGAAGACATTCCTCTGCCATAGGGCAGAGGAATACATTCTAATATGTGAAAAGCTTTTACTGTGGGTCCTACAAGTTTTAGTGATGTTGGGATCTTCTGTGTTTCATCTTACAATTCAAGAATGTTCCAGAAATAGCATCCTGAGTTCCAAACATCTATTTTGATGCCAGTTAGATGGTTGTATGTCTTTGACCAGACATTTGATCTTTAAATGCAATGTTTTGCTTTCCTCTGGCTCGAGTATCTGTAGGCAGTGAATAGGCCTGCATGTGAAATGAATTTGAGTAAGGACAAATGACAAATATCTGAGTGTAATTAAACTGAAGATCCACATAAGCATACAAAAGTAAATACAGTGTCCCTTTACAAGGTTCTTGTGGTTGAGAAATATTGAACATGTTAAGAGACTATTTCTCCCATATTAATACTCAAAGAGAAAGGAAGAGGGAGGGATTGTTGATTAAAAATCAATGAAACAATTTAGTGTTTAGCATCTTAAATATAAGTGAAATTATTACCTTGATATTGTTCATTTGTAGAGCTCTGATGGTTTCACAGTGGATTAGAGGTTTGTATCTTGCTTCAAATTATTTTGCATCTATGGTGGTGTCTGGCTAGTTTTATGTCAATTTGGAACAAGGTAAGGTCATCTGAGAGGAGGGAACCTCTATTAAGAAAACAATTCCAAAAAATCAGGCTGTACACAAGTCTGTAGGGCATTTTCTTAATTAGGGGATGATGGGAGAGGACTCATCCCATTAGGGGTGGTGCCATCCCTGGGCTGGTGGTCCTGGGTTCTAGAAGAAAGCAGGCTAAGCAAGCGATGGGAGTAAGCCAGAAAGCAGCACCCCTCCATGGCCTCTGCATCAGTTCCTGCCCCCAGGTTCCTTCTCTGTTTGAGTTCCTGTCCTGATTTCCTTCAAAGATGAACAGTGATGTGGAAGTGTAAGCCAAATAAACCCTTTCCTCCACAAGTTGCTTTTCAGTCATGGTGTTTCACTGCAGCAATAGCTGCCCTAATTAAGACAGATGGCATTATCTATGTTTTGGGGTAGTGTTGAGCATTCTCAATGTTAATTAATTGGTCCTGCTTGCTGTCTGTTACTTACATTGACTCTGATTGGTTAAATAAAATGCCAAGGCCGGAGATTGGGAAAAGACAGAGAAAGGTGGGACTTCCTGAGATTAGAACGAATGGGAAGCCTGTGCTTTAGACAGAGAATTAATTCATTCTAGCTAGCAGCAGGAAGAAGAAGGAATTCCAGCCAGGAGCAGCAGGAAGGAGGCACACACCATGGGTTAGAAAAAAGAACCTCATTCCACATGGCCAGGAACATTGGCATATCATGGAGAATATCAGTTCAAGGGGACGTATGTATATATGGGGTCATATTTGGGTAATAGAATTAAGAGCTAGCTTAGATGGGCCAAGATTGCTCAATTCAGGCCAAGGCTTGTTAAAATCCATGTAGTGTCTGTGTGTGTTCATTTATAATGGTGGAATAAGGATTAAAGGTACCGAATCAATTAAATATAATACAAATACTGGTTAAATAGTTTAATTAGCCATATTTCTTTCTACACCTGTGAAAGGAGCTCTGAAAAAGAAAGTCTGTAAACAAAATGAGAGACACTCCATGGCAGCTTAAACTTTGGAACCCTAGCATGTGTCCTTGGGAAGGGATGCCTTGGTGTCATGGGTGGGAAACAAGGATGGAAAGCAGGAGACTGTGATTGCATAGTAATCATTGCAGGAGTGCAGACCATAAGAAAGTGAGGGATCAGAGATGGGTGATGCCACTGTAGCTGTGAGAGCAAGCCAAACAGTATTTTCAGATGACTAAGTGGCACATTTGAGACAGGTAATGAAGTATAAAGAGGAGATCATGATTTACCCAAATGGCCCTAGAAAGCTCATTGGGATGTTACTTGTAATAGTGGTGTGGCAAGCACTCACTCCGTGTAATGCCCATCACTAAAAGCTTTTCAATAAAAGTTTATTTCTTCCTCAAAACAATACAAAGCCAGTTTGTTTTTCACACTCTCCAAGAGCACAGACACATAAAGCAGTTTGCTCTAGTACTTACGAGAGATTCAGATGTCAGACTGAGAGTTCTCCAGTTCTTTGCACAGCGCCAGTGATAGCTTGACTAGAATAGGAAGGGAATGAACAAAAAGACAAACACACAGAGAAGCTGGCATCAGGTGGACTTGGTTGTCTGACAGAGAAACCTTAGCACCCTAGAAGCTTACTGTGCTTATTATTATATAGAGATAACAGGGAATCAGTGTTATTATATACAGATATAGAGGGAAGCAGGGTTATTACAGTCCCATGAATAAGAAGGCAAGCTTGTTAATCTCAGTAGAAGCAGCCTCTGTATGGGAACACAATTCATGTCATAAATGAGGGAAAGAAACCTATACTCCACATCTTCTGCACACAATATCAGCATTCTCCTCTAGATCAAAGAAAGGCTTTGGCATCCCTCAAACCTCACCTGGGGAGGTGGCACTCTGCCATCTTCCCATGTGTCTGAGGTCATGGACCTTGATGTGTCTGTGCCCATGTCAACCCTGGGCATTGACTCAGGACAACTCCCACTCAGAACTTCCTCTCTTCCCCACAATTCTTCATGTTTTTCAGAAGTAAGTTTCTTTCTAGAAAAACACTGGGGGGAATTTCCTTCATTTCTACATCTCACTTTATTTTCTCTCACTTCATGAAACAGAAGCCTGAGATGCCATCTCCTCTAGGCTTCCGAGAGAGGCTAAGGATTTGTCACCTCCGCATGTATTGCATGGAAGAGGATGTCTCCCTCACAAAGCCTCTCACTGGGCGGTAGAAATGCCACATGTTCAGCATGATTCCCCTCCAGTCCTATCTGTGTGCCTTATACCTGTAGCCCAGGGCTCTCTCCCAGTGATAGGGACCTGGGCATCTCCCATTTCTGGGCATGTTCCATCCCACTGTGGCACTTTGGTTTCCTCCTCTGTGTCTGTCTCAGCTGTCATTCAAGACTGTATTATCACCTACAGCTTCTGCACATACAAGCTCGGAGTGCTTACTCTTCTTCTTAGACCATGCTTTCTCACTTTCGCGGTCCTCACCTGCCTCCTTCAGACTTTGGCATCTCATGATGCCTTGACTTTTCCCATACTTCCTTTCCCTGCTTATCCATAGTATCTCAATCTCTCCTAATTTATTTTTTGTTCCTTTGTCTATCTTGGCTTCTATGACTGGTGGTAGTAACAAGATTAAAATATATGCATTATTTCAAACTTGTGCCTAATTTCTTTTTTTAATTAATTAATTTATTTATTGCATCAGGTTACATCTTCATCATAGCATCCTCCTTCCACCCTTCCCAGTCCTGCCCTCCCACCCTCTACCCCCTAACCCTTCCACCCCACTCCTCTGGAGTGGAGTGTCCCTACATAACAGTCCCCCACCCCAGTTCAGCAGTCATATGAGGGCAAAGAGCTTCCTCATACACTGGGGGCCTACAAGGCAGCACCACTAGGACAAAGTGTCTTAATGACAAGGAGAGAAAACAAACAAACAAAAACAGAACATGAAGTCTATGTTCCATGTTCCCTTTGGTTGTAGTATAGTTATCCTGTACTTTATGGCTAAAATCCTACTATAAGTGAATAGATGCCATGTGTATCCTTCTGAGTCTGGGTTAGCTCACTCAGGATGAGCTTTTCTAGTTCCATCCATTTGGCTGAAAATTGCATAATTTCCTTGTTTCTGATAGCTAAGTAGGATCCCATTGTGTAGATGTACCATAGTTTTTTTTAATCCATTCTTCAGTTGAGGGACATCTGGGTTGTTTCCAGTTTCTAGCTATTGCAAAAAAGGCTGCTATGAACATAGATGAGGAAACTTCCTTGTGATTTGGTGAGGAGTCATTTGGATGTATACCCAGAAGTGGTATGGCTGGGTCCTGAGGCAGAGCTATTCCAAGTTTTTTAAGATATCACCAGACTGACCTCCATAGTGGTTGCATAAGCCTCCACTCCCACCAGCAATGGAGGAGGGTTCCCCTTTCTCCACACCCTTGCCAGCATGTGCTGTCATTTGAGCTTTTGATCTTAGCCATTCTGACAGGTGTGAGATGGAATCTTAGAGTCATCTTGAGTTGCATTTCTCTGATTATTAAAGGTTGCTGAGTATTTCTTCAAGTGTCGCTCGGCTTTTAGGAATTCCTCCTTTGTGAATTCTCTGTTTAGCTCTTTTCCACATTTTTAAAATTGGATTATTTGGTTTCTTGGCATTTAATTTCTTGAGTTCTTTGTAAATTTTGGATATTAGCCCTTTGTCAGATGTGGGGTTGGTGAAGATTTTTGTCCTAATCTGTAGGCTGCCATTTTGTTTGAATGACAGTGTCTTTTGCCTTACAGAAGCTTTTCAGTTTCATGAGGTCCCATTTATTGATTGTTGATCTCAGGTCCTGAGCTGTTGGTGTTCTGCTCAGGAAGTTGTCACCTGTGCCAATGATTTCCAGGGTTTTTCCCACTTTCTCTTCTAGTAGATTTAGTGTGACTGGGCTTATGTTAAGGTCTTTGATCCACTTGGACTTAAGTTTTGTACAAGGTGATAAGCATGGGTCTAATTTTATTCTTTTACAAGTGGACATCCAGTTGGACCAGCACCATTTGTTGAAGATGCTGTCCTTTTCCCATTGTTTGGTTTTTGGCTTCTTTGTCAAAGATTAGGTGACCATAGGTGTATGGGTTCATTTCTGGGTCTTCAATTTGATTCCATTTATCCACTGGTATGTCTCGATACCAGTACCATGCTGTTTTATTACTATTGCTCCGTAGTACAGCTTGAAATCTGGGAGGGTGATACCTCCAGATTTTTTTTTAATTGTACAGGACTGATTTTGCTATTCAGGGTTTTTTGTTGTTCCATATGAAATTGAGAATAGTTTTTTCCAGATCTATAAAGAATTGTGTTTGTATTTTGATAGGAATTGCATTGAATCTGTATATTGCTTTTGGTAGGATGGACATTTTTATTATGTTGATCCTACATATCCATGAGCATGGGAGGTCTTTCCATCTTCTAAAGGCCTCTTCCATTTCTTTCTTCAGGGGCTTGAAGTTCTTGTACAGGTCCTTTACTTGCTTGGTTAGAGTTACCCCCAGGTATTTTATATTGTTTTGGCTATTGTGAAGGGAGTTGTTTCCCTGATTTCTTTTTCAGCCCATTTATTTGTTGTATAAAGAAGGGCTTCTGACTTTTTAAAATTAATTTTGTATCCAGCCACCTTGCTGAAGGTGTTTATCAGCTGTAATTGTTCTCTGGTGGAATTTTTGGGGTTGCTAATATATACTATCATATAGTCTGCAAATAGGGATAATTTGACTTCTTTGTTTCCAATTTGTATCCCCTTCTTAGAAACAAAAAGAACGATACAAAGAATCAATGAAACCAGACTTGGTTCTTTGAGAAAATCAACAAAATAGACAAACCCTTAGCCAAATTAACTAAAAGACAGAGAGAAAAAACTCAAATCAACAAAATCAGAAATGAAAAGGGGGAAATAAAAACAGACATTGAGGAAATCCAGAGAATATTTAGGTCCTACCTTAAAAATATATACTCCACCAAATATGAAAACTTAAGTGAAATGGACAATTTCTTGATAGATTCCACCTACCAAAGCTAAATCAAGATCACGTTAACAGATTAAACAGCCCTATAACCCCTAGGGAAATAGAAACAGTCATTAAAAATCTCCCAAGCAAAAAAAGCCCAGAAATCTACCAGACCTTCAAAGAAGAGCTAATACCAATACTATTCAAACTATTTCAAAAAATAGAATCAGAAAGAACAGTTCCAAACTCATTCTATGAGGCCACATTTACCCTGATTTCTTAACCACACAAAGATCCAACAAAGAAAGAGAACTTCAGACTAATCTCCCTCATGAACATAGAAGCAAAAATACTTTATATAAAATACTAGCAAACCGAATCCAAGAACACATCAAAAGTATCATACACCATGATCAAGTAGGCTTCATCCAGGAATGCAGGGATGGTTCAACATATGAAAATCCATCAATATAATTCACCACATAAAGAAGATGAAAGAAAAAAAACCAACATGATTATCTCACTAGATGCAGAAAAAGCATTTGACAAAATCCAACACCCCTTCATGCTAAAATAACCTGAGAGAACGGGCATCCAAGGACCATATCTGGAAATAATAAAGGCAATAGACAGCAAGCCAGTAGCCAACATCAAAGTAAATGGAGAGAAACTTGAAGCATTTCCTCTAAACTCAGGGATAAGACAAGGATGCCTACTCTCGCCATATCTCTTTAATATAGTACTTGAAGATCTTGCTAGAGCAATAAGATAACTAACTTATTTTCTTTCTTTGTTGATCATTTAAATCTCTAACTACAGAGAAATTCCACACTAACCACATTTTGGAATTATCTCTGATAAATTTAAAGATAACAGAGCAGCCATGTTTGGCTCCCTGCACATCCATATTCTTGTTCCTTATGTGACATTGGTACCAGTCAATAGTCTTATTCATGCCTGATTAGACACTACAACCTGTAATGCCAATCCCATTATTCCCTGATCAAGTCAAGCTAGTCTAGGTGAGGAAAGAGTACTTGATATACCTACCAGGGTGCTCAGTGTTTTGAATGATTTTGTCCATTTGAGTCCCGGCTTTATAGGTAATGTTGTCCCCATTTCTCTCCCTGTGACTCCAAGGCTGTAGTGGTTAACTAAGACAGGACCTCCAAGAGCTAATATTTCATGTCTCCTTGACTCCTACACCTTAGGAGTTTCACCTTCTAATTAAACCTCCATACTAATCTCACTTCTTGTCAGGCCTACTTTGTAGATTGCTTAATTTCTCTCTAAAATGAGATAAATGAGTCTTTGTCGTAGAACTTTTAATTTCCTTCCTGTCCTCCATCACATTTTATGCTGTATTTTTATCCATTCCCTTTTTGCTTTCTGTCTAAAAGAGTAACTATCCCCAGCTTTGCCTCACAGCCAACAACCCTGCTTTTGCAATCTCTTCTAACTCCCCTGTTCCTCTCTTCAGGCTATTTCTCTTTCAAGTGTCTGTTTCTTTTTGAACCCTTTCCAACCTAAGCATTTTCCTTTGCAAGAGATCTTTTTATTTAAAAGCCAAAGGGGACCATCAGTTCACTCTGTATCCTGATCAGCTTTACCCCATTGCCTTCCCCACACAACTGGACTCTAGACAATACAGGGGCTTTCTTCTCTCTGGTCCATTCCTAAAAAGGTTCTCTCAAAACACGCATCAAAGTCTAGGTACCTGGACATGGTTACATATTCATAATATTCTTAATCCTTTTTCCCTTCAATTTTTCTACAGCTCTTGGTGTTTTGACACTGTCCTTTAATTCTTGAAGTGTTCTTTTCCTGGAGCTCTACTGTGCTATAATTTCCTGATTCTCTTTTGGTTTTCCCCCTTACTTCTTTCCCAGAATTTCCTCTTACCTAATTACAAACTTTATGAATTATACCCTTCTCTAGCTTTGGCAATTCAGATGTGTTCACTTTGCATGTGTTCTTCTGGTCTCAAATTTGTTTGATCTTGTTTTCCTTCTCTTTCCAGTAATCCCCACCTCTCTTAATGGCAAAACCATTATTGAAAACTTGAACCCCTAGTCACTTCTAACCAGATCTTTCCCCTAGTCCCCACATGTAACTAATTGCAAACTACTTTCACATCTTTATTTCAATCCACATCTGCTAGGGAGTCTCTGCTTTTCCCTTTCCTGCTACCATGAAAATTTATCCTGTTTTTTTTTATTACTTTGATACCTGCTTTTATTATTTTCTCATACATCCCAATCTTCTTTCCCATGACTATACTTTCTATAGCAAGGCTCATGCCATAGTCATGTCAGCCCCTATGCCTTAGCTCATAGCATCTCTCTGTAATCTGACTATTTTATAGAAACCCTGCCTCTCTTTGAGATTTGTCATAAATGTTTCTCCTAGAAAGTTTCATTGATCCCATATTCTCTGCTCTCCATCCCTAATCTGCCAATGATCTTTCTTTTCCCAGGGTTTGTAGAATGTCTTTCATCCTTCTAGTTTATTGTCTGGCCATAAGAAAGCAGAGAGCAAGAATGTTGACTTTCTTGAACCCACATTGGTACAGACTGATCCAGATTTATATATTTCCAGTTATGTGGCCCTAGGATAGTTATATGACATTGTGGGCTTCATCTTACTCATGTTTGGAACTGGAAAAGTAATGCCTAAAGAAGTATTTGTTGAATGGAAAAAATAATTCTGAATAGTTTATAAGATTCTGGTAAGTCCCAAGTATAGCATAAAATAATTTTATTGAGAAGCATTTATTCAATGGAAAGGCTAGAGGTATAAAAGCAAAGTCTGACTATCAATATCATCTATTAGTTTTAAAATATGTCCACTAGGAAATGGAGAAGAATAAAATTGGATGGCAGTTTACCTCAATTGTCACTTATCAGGGAGGGGCTTGCTGAAGACACATGGAAGACAGTAGAGACCAATAGGTTGACATTGCATTTCAACTGTTTATAGTGGCCATAGTGATCCTTGGTTCTGTTTTCTGGACTAAACCTTGCCTTTTCTGTTCCTAAGCTTGAGAGTGCTCTGCTTTTGCATGTGTTTTCAAAAACTGTACCTGGTGGTTATGCTACAATGACTTGGTCAACTCAGCCTTCAAACTAGACTGACAGAATAGCATCCATATATATGTTCCTGGACTTGCTTCCCTCCTTAGCTTTGAGTTTGCTCATGCCTTTCCAAGTGCTACCCACTTGGGATGATTCATCAGATCTGTGTTTCTTTTATTGAGGAATAAAAACAATTGTTTTATGGATTTTCTCTTCTCCTTTCTTTCTTTTTTGGAACAATAGGCATATGTCTGTGTTTTATGGAGCATGTCTTCAATTCTGACTGACCATGTCAACTCTGGATTTAACAACCAATTAACTACCTTTGTGAGTTCAGGCAAATGTATGTCCTTCTGAAACTCAGTTTGCTATACAATAAAATGGGCTTAGTCATTCTATTTTATCTTAAGTTATTGTGCCAGGAGAACTGAAGTGATTTCAATAATTAAAAACTCTTGAAACAATGATTAGAACATAGTAATTTTTTTGCTATTAATATTAACTCACTCTTTATCATGAGTCTTATGTCTACCATCTTCATGGTTGATTAATACTTCAGCTTTCAGGCTCTATTTTTTTTATTGAAAAAAATTTATTTTGTGAATTTCACATCATGCACCCTATTCCCTCCCATTTTCCACCTCCCCCCAGACCCACCCTCCACCTTTGCAATCTATCCCAGCATAAAAAATAGTAGCTCAATGTGGAAGCTGCAGTGTATATCAGTATGTCCCCAAATATTCCCCTTTGTCCACACATTCTGCTTGCAAATGTTCATTGTAATGACTTCTTGGTCTGGTATGAGGCCCCTAGTTTCTGCTATTCCATCAGTACTAGAAATTCTCTCAGATATGCTGTAATTGTCCTGTGTCTTGGAGAGCCTGAAGTCCTCAGTTGTAGAACTGATGTCTTCTTGCACTTCAGCAGTTCATCCATGAGGTAGATGTTGGGGTGGGCCAACTCAAAGCCCTGGTTCTGGACCTGCAAACACCACTTGCATAGCTAATTCTACTATGGAAAGGTGTCAGGCCTGTTCTCCCCAGTGCTCCAGCATGTGAGGAACAAGGACAGCTCTCCTGCTCTTGTGACCCCATTTGGGCCAGATCTCCTGTCAGCCAATGGTGATGAGGTCAAAAGGGAGGGAAGGGCATCTCTCCCTACCCTACACCATTACATAGCAGACCAAAGGCAGGGCTGACTCTCCCACACTCACTCCCTCAGGGCTGGCTCACCCACAACCCCCATATCCAGGATCAGCTGTAGCATGTATTCTGGCAGGATGCAGAGCCTGCTATCCAGAGTGCTGCAGCATGTGAGGGGCAGGGACAGCTCTCCTGCTCTTTTGACCCTATCTGGGCCAGATTTCTTGGTGCTGGTCTTGTAGTCATCTCAGGTTACCCCATGGTGTGAAAGTGGAGTTGGTATCCACCTTGCTTCTTTTTTATTCTTCTGGCAATGTTAGGCTACTATTCATTTAGATGTTCATAGGTCAGAATACTGAATGTAGATATAGCCTCTCTTCTCTCTGCCATCTACTGATGCACATGTGACATAGCAGTCTCAGGCTCTATTTTTATTTTTATTTTGTCTTTTTGTGTTCTTAAATTTTTTTCATAGTTTTATTATATACATATAATAAACTTTAATCATATTCCTCCCCATTTGCCATTCATATTCCCTCTACCTCTTACCAAAACCTTTCTTCTTCCCAACAAATCCTTCTCTGAATTTCATGATTTTGTTTGTTTGTTTGTAGTCTCCTGTATTTAATTGGGGTTGCTAGCATGGGCATGGGTGGCAATTTTCTTAGGTAAGAAAGAACAGTTGACAAACAGCTACCATTGATGAATATGACTCTCCCTATCCTGGTAACCACTAGCTTCCTATAGTTCTTTAGGGAGACTTGTGGCCTTATGAGTCCCTCCCTCACCCATAATGAAATATTGATGAGCCCAGTCTTTTGTGAGTCTTATGTGTGTAGCTCCTGTAGCTGTGAGCTCATGTGTGTAAAAGTGATGTTATGTCCAGAATCGTTCATATCATTCTTTTCCATTCCTAGATCTTGGGTCTTAGAGTTTTTCTATGCATTCTTATGTGACATACTCTGAGCCTTGGTGAGATCAATGTCTCATATCATACTGAGCATTCAACAGTGCCTTATTCTCAGCACTTTCACAGTTAGGTTTCTCTGCATTAACCATTGTTCACTGTAAATAGAAGCTTCTGTCATCAATACTGATATGTAAAAACAAATATAAATATATGGAGTGAAGCTTGTCATCTTATCTATATAGCAAAACAATAGGAGTAGTTGTCTCCAGGTGGCCTAGGACATCCTCAGTCATAAGCTTCTGAACAGATTTATAATACCACTCATGGATTCTTCCTCTAGTACAGGAATAAGGTTGAATCAGAATGCAATTAGCTACACCCATAATGATCATGCCATTATTGCACCAGTGGACATTTATTTCCTTGCATGTTGATAGTGTAACTTGCAGGGCTCACAGATGGATATGATTGCTGAGGACTTTTCCAGAAGACTGCCTAGCACTTTCTAGCATTATCAAAAACTAGCAGGTAAAGAGGAAGTTTCCTGCTCAATTCGAGCTTCTTTATCTACTCCAATCAAATTGGGTAGTATCTTCAAGAATGAGATCGTATCATTTAAGTTAGTGAACAACTAAGAACAATGGCAATATCTTATGTTATTTGAGGGGCACCACTAGGGCCTCCTAAGCCAACAACTCTAAAAAAGCATCTAACACCTGACACTGGAATTTTTGTTTAATACCTCTGGGTTCTGGGTACAGCATTTTCCAGCCATGCAGGACATCTCTGTTCAAATAACTTTTTGTTAAACTTTTTAATTAGCTCACAAAATAGTGAGATTCCATATAGCTTTTTTATATATTCCAGATATTATTTTACCACAACCTTGCAGGATACTCTATCAGAGAGGTAGACATAGAACTCCAGTGTTATATGCATCATTCTGGCAAGAGAGGTCCCAAATCACTTGCTATCTGTCAAAGGTAAGTCTCCTGTATGTACCAGCATGTGCTGTGACTTGTAGGAAGAATGAAAACATGTCCTTGCCCAGGTAGGAGTGCAAACCTTGCTTATGAGTTCACTGGGCTCTCTCTCTCTCTCTCTCTCTCTCTCTCTCTCTCTCTCTCTCTCATGTTGGAGAATTGCTGGTGAGTTTGTGAGCAAATACATTTCCAAACAATTTGAGGAGCAATTCATGTTGGTAGAAAATGTTCCAAGTAAATGTTCTTCGTTAGCCATATTTCCTGTTTCCAGACTTTCAATTGATATACTCTCTAGGACAAATTAAATGGCCTATGTTCCCCATTATAAGGAAGATAAGATACAGGAAGGAAGTACTGGAGAACAAAGACAAGGGGAAGAGGAGGAGAGTCATCTGTTCTCTTCCACTACATCTATGTCATGCAGCCTAAGGATATAAACCAAATGTCTGAGGCCATATATACATTTATATAATTATAATTAAAATAATAATAAGTTATTACATTACTTTATTTTATCATAGATATAATTACTGTAATATAATTATAATATAATTGTGAAAATATTTAAATTTGGGGCTCATTTGACACTTTAAAGTGATAGACATTGTTGACTCTTAGATATAGGTAATTATAAAATGACCTCCTAATTTTCTGTAGCTTTAGAATATATTCAAATATGATCTAATAATGCCTTATCATTTGTCTATCATAATGTCTTGAAACTTTTGTATTTTATATTTACTGCAAAATCTTTTCATTTACTTGGAAAAATAATGAGTGTTAGTTTTCTGAGGCAAGGTAGGACAGAAGTCTGACCTTCAGCAGATGGGACTGTGTCTGATAGTGCACACAGCAGTGGAAGGCTGTCTCCACAGGAAACTGAATAGACTTTCCTAGGAGAAAAATGGCTTTCACCCTTAATAGGGGTTGGGTGGGAGGGATAAGAATGAGGAAACATAGCCTGCATTTACTTCCTACCATCTTTTCTCCCTGAAATTGTTCACACAAGCCAAAACAGGCTGTCCCAACAGACATTCCTTTCTAGGGTGACTGAGCAAGGTCATCTGTGATCTTGTGGGAATTCTGTTTTACAACTGAGGCACTGTATCACTGAACAGTTTAGGGATTCATTTCAGATGTAGAGTTTTCTGCTGTAGAACTCATGAACACTCACAAACAGAAGATGCAAGTGAAGCAATGAGTTAGGTATCCCTAAGCCTTCCTAGGTCTGAATCCTTTGCAGCACTGTTTTCAAAGTCATTGTTTCTTCCCACACAATGTTAGACTGTGTTGGCCACAGTATAATGGGTGAAATGCCCTACTTTAAAAACAAAACAAGATTTAATGTATATTTTTTCCTATTTTAAATCAGTACTTCTATTTTGCCTCTCCAGTAAGCAACTTCTTAAACATAGCCATATTCAGTCCTGATTTTGATACCTTTCTCAACTGGCAGACATGTATCTCAGCACATTTGTTCCTCAATACGTACTGATTCAATTGTATTCTACTTCAACAGCAGAAATGAGAACCAGCAAGACCCTCCTGTAAAGTATTACTTAGGCTTTGGAGTTCTACAGGAAAAACTGTATGGCTTTAGGCAGTCAAAAACTCTAGGTCACATACCTGTAGTTAGGAATGAGAAGGGCTTTAATAAACATTTAATTCTCACATTGTGGTGCTTCTCCTGATTCAACATAAATGGGCTCTAACACCTGCAGTCTTAGAATGTAGGTGAATCTCATACCACACATGGAATATCATCAATATGCTCATTGTTTAAAATCTATCTCAAATTCTCTCTTAATGTAACATCTTCTAGAACTCAGGATTGATATTCTCTATTACATTAATTTCTATAAATTTTTTGTTTTCTTCTATTTCTTGGTCAGATCCATCTTTGGATGACTGTTATCAAATAATGTGATTGACAGTGAGCATCTATACACTTTTTTATTCCAAGACAGAGTTTCTCTGTGTAGTAGTCCTGGCTGTCCTGGACTAGCTTGGTAGAGCAGGCTAGCCTTGAACTCAGAGATCCACCTGCCTCTCCTCCCAAGTGCTGGTATTAAAGGCATGTGACAGCACAGTGGGCATCTTAATTTGTCAAAATATTTGAAAGAAAGAAGTTTGAAAAGTCATCCATATAGATTGGTCGAGGAGTAGAGATGTGGGAAAGTGAAGAAGGTAAGAGATGGATGGAGAGAGGAAGAAAGGAAAGAGAGAGGGAGGTTGGAGGGAGAGGAAGAACAGGAAAAGATTAATTACTATTGCAGGCAGCTCAGGGTCATCTTATTAGAGACTATGGTAAGCTGAATCCTGGCCCCACACCCTAACCTACTAAACCTATGCACATGCGTCCTTACATGGCAAGCGGCACTTTGCCAGCAAGGATTAAGACAAAGATATTGAAATGAGAGGGTTCTGAGTATGCAGGCTGGCTCAACCCAATCACTGACCCTTCTAAAACAAAGGTGGAAGGGTTAGTGTCAGAGAAGATAACATGACAGCAGAAATTATGAGAGGGAAGGAAATGTGACAATGAGATCAGAAGTTATCTTGTCATGGTATTGAGCTAAGGGATTAAGAAGACCTCTGCAAACTGTTTAACATAGAGTCATGAAATTTCCCTACAGAAATGTATTCCTCTCATATTTTGATTTTACTTGAGTGAAAATTTATTTAAGAATTTTGGACTCCAGAACTACAAGGCCATATATTTGTGTTCAGTCTTCAAAACTGTTAACAGTTTGTTAGTCACAGCAGCAATGAGAATCCAAATATTCTAAAAACAAACCACATGAATCTTGTAGTACAATTATGCCACCATAGGTGAGGAAAAATTGAGGCATTTGTCTATTACTTCTCATCACCCACTGGGTAGGGATTATTCTCAGGGATGTAAACTTTCCATCAACTCTTCTGTTTTCCAGCTAAGCATCTTCTTACCTCCTCCAGGGACCAGAGAAATGCCTTGGTCAGATGTAGATGCATAAAATAGTATGCCTAGGCTTGTCTAACAGCAGTCCATTGATGAAGCAGGTGGCATTCAGGATAGACCATTAAAATATAAATTGTATACTGTCATTACTTCTCTCAAGGTGTGTGTGTGTGTGTGTGTGTGTGTGTGTGTGTGTGTGTGTGTGTGTTCCCTCTATCAAATTTCTTATCAAATTCTTTAAGGCTTAAGATTCCCTCTTCTTCTCCAGAGGCCCTAGCACAGAGGCTGACATACAGGAAACAATCCTTCTGACTGATTAGGTGACAGAATATGACAACCTGTACGTGTCACAGTAAATAAGGAAGCCAGCTGCTTTGCAGTGATGCTTTCTCTAATTCCTAAATAAAGACCGTGCAGAGTCAGAAAATTGCTATTTCTTGGAAAGAGATTCAAGCTATTTTGTGGATCCCAGGCAGTTTGAGTACAAGGTGACTGTCAGTCACAAATGCAAGTTGTCACTCTATGAAATGGCCCTCGCCTGCTGCATGACTGATCTGCAATCTTAGACTCCCTCATCAAGGTTAGCAGATAAATCAATACAAAACGAGATGAGCATTGCAGGCGGTACTGATGTCAAGCAGTTATTTCATGTGCCTGACAGAAAATTGAGCATATTGGTAAAGTACTAAGGACTTCTTTCAAGAAAGGGGCTGGGTTCCCTGCTACTGAATGGAAATCAGATCAACGCTAAAATCTCCCTTGACAACTGAGTCCGTTTCCTCCTGTAAGGGTTTAGGTAGAACAATGTGATGCATGACACCAGGGGCCTTCCATGTTTTGGTATCTGACTTGACCCAGGTCTTTTGGTACCAGACGCTTGACTTTTTATCCTTTACCTACATATATATTTTTTTTCCTGAAATGCACTTAGGCCTGTGCAAAGCTACTATAAGAAGATTTGTTGCATATTCTGACTGTACTGCCAACTCTTCCAGCTACAATAGCTTTCAGAACATATTTACAATGAAGGTTGAGTGACTCTTTTTCATGAGAAACTCCAGTCTTTATTTTCCACATCAATTGCTCTGGATGACTTGAACACATCAGACAAATGTTTGATGCCCTTAGATGGTATTTGAGTAAATTCACAGACACTTACTGTCAAAATGGCCCTAGGGTATTGGAAACATTCTTGTGTTTGTATACATTTATGCATAGGCCCATATACCTGAACACATAGAGATGTTGAAAATAATAAGCTGTACATGTACTACATGACACTGAAGAGAACTGATCAGGAAAATATTAGACTCAAAAGGACAACTTACTATAAGTCATGGGTAATTCAGCACCCAGTGAATCTAGAGGGTTTTGTTGCTGTTGTTGTTGTTGTATGAATCCTCATTGTTCCTCCCTTAAGAAAATCTCTGTGTACTATATATGATATTCCTGGAGAATGCAACTTTGATCATGGAGGGTCAAAGGCAGAAACTTTGTATTAACTGTATTAAGAACAAACCTGCCATCCAGTTGATATACAAAGCCTCTGTGAGCTTGGGCAAATGTTGGAATAAACTGGGATGTGCTAGTTCCCACCAAGTCACATTGGTTCCAGGGCTTTGGCTCATAATCATCAGCCCACTTAATCAGGTATGAGTGCTTCCCAGATACAATCTGAGGGTCTTAGCTCTATCTGTGTTCTGATGCATCTTTTGAGCAGTGAGGAAAGCAGGTGTATAGGGTTTACATTGTTACAGCACAGTTTGCCAGTCATTGATAATCTCCTCTCTCATTTGCTCTTTCACCTTTGTCCTTCCTATAGGGGCTTTCCACAGGCTTGTTGGAGTTGCTTCATAGGATATGGGGGTAGTTGGGAAATGTTGAAAAAAAATGGGAAGAATTATCTAAGTATTTCTTTCTTGCCTTCCCTGCCTATTCTCCAATTTCTCTCATTCTTAATGTCCAGCCTCATAAATCCAGACCCAGTTTCTGACAAAGGCTTGGTTTCCCAGTGGCTCCAGTCCATGTAATAAGCCTCTTCTAATTCTACTGCCTCTCCCCCCCCCTCCCCGTCTATCTCTCTCCCTCCCTCCCTCCCTGGGCTTTGGTAACACTAGTTTCCCCTTCCTCCTGGGTGATAACTGTTATGCTCCTAGTATCCAATGCCTCCCTGTATCATTCTTTTAATACTGTCCTCGTCGCTACAGGTTGTCCCTTCATCAAACATCTATAATGAAAACATCTAAGTATATTCTCTTTCCTTCCTTGCCTTAAGCATGGTATTTTGCAGTCTCTAAGCACAGCAGTCATGAAATGTGAAGAGAGAGGCATTCATATTTAACCAATGGTGTAACCACCCTGGAATGCTATCACTGTCGCCTTACTAGCTCACTGTTTAAAATTTTATTTGTGAGAGAAACAAATCTCTAAGGCCTGGTGTAAGCTATATGTGTGGTTCAGGCCCCTTCCTGCTTATCAGTCTGTTATCCGTATGCATGAAAGTTGTGTCTGCAGTTGCCCACCAAGGAGGCTCCTGAGTACTTAGATTCCATTTCTGCCCGCTGAAATGACCAAGTGACTGATGGGCTTTTTAAATATTAAGCTAAGACTGAAATCATTCCTTTCAGCTGGTATAAGTGCTACTATCAAGTAAATGTCAAATGGTGTATATATCCTGATACATAATAGAACACAATATTTGTATTTTTTCTTCTGCCCTTAGGGTATTAACTGTTCTTCTTTGCCAATTGTCTCTAGGTGCCTCTATGCAGGCAAGATAGCAATATTTCTACATAAACACACTCACACACTAGAGAAAACCTGACATATAGAACCTGTGAATGGTGCTATATTAGTGCAGTGTTAACTTCCTGAAGTATTATAAGCTTAAGAGCTCACTGAAGTTCAATCCCATAACTTTTATATTAATATATTAAGAACCATCTTGACACAAAGTTGAGATAGTAAGACCCTGTAAACTCCAGCAAATGTTGGAGTGAAATGTAATATGCCAGTTCTTGCCTGCTCTTGCCATCTCCCACTTGCTCACACCAGTTCCTAGGCTTTGGCTCACAATTAGCATCACATTTAATGAGGTCTGGCTGCTTCCCTCATAGAACCCAGGGTTCTCAGCTTTCTCTGTGTGCTCACCTACCTTTGAAGTAGTACCTAGAGTTGCTGAATATTTCACTACTATTACTTTTTCACAAAGGAAAAGAAGACAGAGATGAGCCAATATTGGGCCCTTATTGATCTTAGAAAAACAGACCCACCTGTATGAAAACCTAATATTTACCAGGCAACCCACAAATAAGTGCATCATAACTTGGATGTGAGATACACGGGTGTGGAAGGAATTGACGGGAGTTCAGGGAGGTGGCCAGACAGAAATACATTCTAGGTCAAGGCTAGCTTTTTCCCTGGAGGAAAAGTAAATTGCCTTGCTGATAGTACCAGTGACCACTAAAGGACTGTGATACTTTGATTTTCTTTTCATTTATTCCTCTCTGTCTTTCTTTCTTCCTCCTCTCTCTTTTCATAGAAGTCTCCTTATATAGACATGGTTCCTTTAATAACTGAGGTATATTTGAAACATTGTTGTGCTCAATGATTTAATGATATAGTCATGAATAACACCAAGATATATCTAATCCAACTTTGGAGGTATTTGTACCCTCCATGATCCCTGTGTATCTATGGTGCAGACTCTAAGTACGCATCACTTCCAGCTTTGGAGGGGGCTGGATCACTCTTCCTAAGGCTGTCCAAACTGCCAGAGACTGTGAGACTCAAGTGTGACCAAATTTGACATCATCCTTAGGGATCATGGGACTATCTCACAATGGCTTAGACCTGCCCTAGCACTATGCTAAGACTCAGTATGTGTTATGTGAATCCCCTTTGGTTAGTGTCTAGAAAAGAAAAATTCCAATATTTTTGTATAACAGTTTTACCTAAAGGCAGGCCTTCTAAAAACAGTAGTTAATGGTATATTTTAAATAAAGCTCCTTTTCTAAGAAGCACGTAATGAATTTAAAATATTTTAAAAATATTTATCCTTTTATTTTTGAGATTATAATATAATTACATCATTTGCCTGTTCCCTTTCCTCCCTCCAAATCCTCTCATACACCCCTCCTTTTTCTTTTTCAAATTCATGACCTCTTTCTTCATTAATTGTTGTTACATGCATGAATTTATGTGCATATATATGTGTATAAGAATATTCCCAAATATAATCTGCTCAGTCTGTATAATGTTACTGGTATATGTGCTTTTGGAGCTGACTATTTGGTAGCAGATAACCAGTTGGTGTGCTCTTCCCTGAAGAAGATTATTTCTTCTACTTTCAGAATTCCTTGGTTGTTTGTAGGTTTTTGTATCTGTTTGAGGCCTCGTGGGCTTTTCTCTGTCCACTTTGGCATGTCTATTGTTGCTGTCCCTGTTCAGGTCATGTTTGTGCAGTCATGTTAGTGAGTAGCTTATGTGAGCAGCTTATGACACTCCTAGGAGACACAGCCTTACTGCAAACTCCCTGATCCTTTGGCAATTACAGCCCTCCCCAACTCCATAGTGTTCCCAGAACCTTCAGTGAAGTTGTATTTTGAATATACAACCATTGGGACTGGGATCCACAACCCTGCGGTTTGATTTGTTAGGATTTTCTGTAGTGGTCTCATCTAGTGTAAGAAGAAGTTTCCTTGATGAGAGACAAGAACTACATTTATTTGTGGGTTGTGTGAATTTATTTTATAATTTTTTTAGTGTTTGAGAAATTTACATATGCATGTAATGGTTTTGATCAAATCTAGCTCCTATTCCCTTTTTTTCCAGTTCCTCCCCATTTTCCATGTCCAATTCCATGTGCTGTTTTGTTTTGTTTGTTTTTCATGTAACAGAGCCCTGGCTGTTCTGGACTCACTTTGTAGACCAGGCTGGCCTCAAACTCACAGAGATCCCCCTTCCTCTGCCTTCCAAATGCTAGGATTAGAGGTGTGTGCCACCACACCCGGCTATGTGCTGTTATTTTTAAACTGACTGAGTCCACTTAGTACTGTCTGTATGTGCATTGGTGCAGGACCAACTACTAGCACATAGTTGCTCCTCAGAGCCTGCATTCCTAAAGAAAATTACCTCTGCCTTCCCCAGTATCCAACATTCTCAATAGCTTCTCAGGTAGAGTTTAATGATCTCCTCCTCATCTATGCTTATATTTTGATTTTTGTGTGGATGTTATTCATACAGTCCCAGACACTGTGAGCTCAAGTATGTAAAGGTAATGCCATGTGTGTTAAATACTGTTTCATCAAAAAAAGGACTTCGGTGTTTTTTTTCTAAACTATGGAAAAATATCCCGCAAATATTTTTGAGTTGTCTACACTGAGCCTTCAGTGATCCATCATTTGTGCTGCAAGGTTTCCTACTCTAGGGTTGTTTCTTGCCAGGGCTTCTGATCACAGAAATTGAGGTTCCCCTTATCTACCTGTGTATGCCTGTGGACATAGTTTGGCCTTTGATCTCTGTTCTTTGATGCATCTTGTGAGATCCGGTCAGTTCTTCACTTGTTGGGAGAATATGGGAACTCCCTAGCTCTTTATGTGCACATTGGCCTCAGAATTCTGTCCTTATTACTACCCCTGTCAAGGGAGAAAATGAAAGGGAATGTGCTGGTCTCATCCTGACCTTTCCTGACCCTTCCAGGGTGTATATGCACAGAAACCCTGTCTCAGGGAAAAACAACCAACCAAACAAACAAACACACAAACAAAAAACCTCAAGAGTTGCTGAGTGAAAAAATGTGCATACATTAATCCACCTTACTTCTTCCTGAGGAAGACCTTGGGTTTGCACAGAATTTCCCAAAGGTATCCATCAAAGTAAATCTTTAGCACTCCTGTGGAAGGGGATATTTATCCAACTACATGCTTGTCCCTACAATTTTCTTGCTCCAGCAGGTTTTCATGGAACATTCCAATTCCATGTTATCTAATGTCTGCTCACCAGAACACAAGTCAGAGAAGAAATTGACTTTTGATGAAGAGTATGCTCTTCTAGGATTTCATCATTCTACCACAAACTTAGTCTATGGATCCTAGTTTTTGAAATGCTGCCATCCATTATTAAGACCAACAGAGGAAAAAATTGTGGGAAATTTGCATTTTAAAATGCCATTTTCCCCTTTTTAAATTTGGTCTCTTCATTTTTTTTTTTTTTTTTTTTTTTTTGTCATTTCTCAAATGCTACTGACTATCACCCAAGTGCTTCACTGTGGCTTGGAGGAAGAAACCAGGTTGTCAGTTTGAGGGGAATAGAACATACATCACTACCAATTACATCTCTAGGCACTTCCAATAGCTGGAGCTTGTGTTTAAGTTAAACCCAGAAATGCAAAAACCTGCCAGAAGAAATGTACTAAATAGAATAGAAAAAGGTCACATATGTAGATTATTCCACAAATCACAGGTGATTGTTCAAGACACTCTATATTTATTTCAGATGATTTAAAATATATATTTCATTATAATCATGTAATATATATAGTTGTCATATATAATACATAAATGCTATATATATATATATAATTTTTTATGTTTATTACTTTAAGTTACATCTCCATCACAGTGCCCTCTTTCTACCCCTCCCAGTCCCTCCCTCCCACCATTTCCCCCCTCTTGCACTGGGAGCCTTCATGGCAGCTCCTCTAGGGCAAAATGTCCCACTAACAAGTAACAAAGTCTATGTTCCTGTTATATTTGGTGTGTTGGTTGTAGGATAGTTATCCTGTACTATATAGCTAAAATCCAATTATAAGTGAATAGATGTCATGTGCATCTTTCTGAGTCAGGGTGAGCTCACTCAGGATGAGCTTCTCTAGTTCCATTCATTTGGCTGAAAATTGCGTGATTTTCTTGTTTTTGATAGCTGAGTAGTATTCCACTGTGTAGATGTACCACCGTTTTTTATCCATTCTTCGATTGTGGGACATCTGGGTTGTTTCCAGTTTCTACCTATTACAAAAAAGGCTGCTATGAATATAAATGAGGGATGTCTTTGTGGTTTGGTGAGGAATCATTTGGATGTATACCCAGAAGTGGTATGGCTGGGTCTTGCAGTAGAACTATCTCAAGTTTTCTAAGATATAGGCAGACTGATTTCCATAGTGGTTGTATAAGTTTTCAGTCCCACCAGCAACAGAGGAGTGTTCCTCTTTCTCCACAACCTCACCAGCATGTGCTATCATTTGAGTTTTTGATCTTAGCCATTCTGACAGGTGTGAGATGGAATCTCAGAGTTGTCTTGAGTTGCATTTCTCTGATGATTAAGGATGTTGAACATTTCTTCAGTGTCTCTAGGCCATTAAAGATTCCTCCTTTGTGAATTCTCTATTTAGCTCTCTTCCCCATTTATTGATAGGATTATTTGGTTTATGACATTTAATATCTTGAGTTCTTTGTAAATTATGGATATTAGCCCTCTGTTGGATGTGGGGTTGGTAAAGACCTTTTCCCAATCTATAGGTTGTTTTGTTCAATTGACAGGGTCCTTTACCTTACAGAAGCTTTTCAGTTTCATGAGGTCCCATTTATTGATTGTTGGTCTTAGAGCTTGAGCTGTTGGTGTTCTGTTCAGGAAGTTGTCACCTGTATTGATGAGTTCGAGGCATTTCCCCACTTTCTCTTCTATTACATTCAGTGTGTTGGGCTTTCTGTTAAGGTCTTTGATCCACATGGACTTAAGTTTTGTGCAAAGTGATAAGTATGGGTCTATTTGCATTCTTTTATGTGTCGACATCCAGTTAGACCAGCACCATTTGTTGAAGATGCTGTCCCTTTTCCATTGTACAGTTTTGGCCTGTTTGTGAAAAATTATGTGACCATAAGTGTGTGGGTTCATTTCTGGATCTTCAATTTAATTCCATTGATCAACTGGTCTGTTCCTATACCAGTACTATGCTGTTTTTATTACTATTGCTCTGTAGTATTGCTTGACATCTGGAGGCATCACCATCCCAGATTTCAAGCTATATATAATTTTTGAGTTGTCTTAATATATGGTGTTGAGAAACCAGAGTGTATCAACCAAGTCTAATTAGTAAATTTGGGGGATTGATTGTTTAGATCACAGCATGGACATGCACACACACACACACACACACACACACACACACACACACACACACACACACACATTTTCTACCAAGGTCTAACTAATAAATGAAATTGCCTCATTAACATCTATTCCTCTTCCTCTTATTTTTTTTTATCAAGCATTGTATGTTTAAGAATTAGGAAGTTAGTATAGAAGAAAAAAGAAGCATAAGTATTTTTTTCAAGCTCTTATGTAAGTTTGTAGAACCATATTTGACCTTGAAATTCCAGTATCCCTGTGCCTAAGCTGTACTGTAGTTGAGCCATGATCCATCTCAAGATTGAAACCTGAAGAAAAGGAGTTTTTTGTAGGAGTTAGATAAATTAGATTTAGAAAATATATAGGAGTTTCTGATACTGTCTCTTAATTCGGGGCCTGAAGAGCATTATCAGCATGAAGTCAGGAAAAACAGGAAAGACTCAATAGAATTGAAGAAACAAAGTATCTGGCCTGACATTGTTTTCAGCTGCTAAGTGGGCGGAGCCCAAATTAAGCTGAAACAGAGTTCCTCCTATTTGAGGACAGTGCGTGGAGCCCAGAAGAGAAGAGGCCCCTGATGCTAGAGAGCTCCAAGAGTCCTGCTGAAAAAAGGGCTGGCCATTGATGGCCAGCTCTCTCCCTGAAGCAGAAAGAAGCCGGTGAGCAAAGAAAGCCTGAGCAAGACACCAAAAGGCCAAGGACTGGACCCTGTGGCTCAGCTTTTGCCTAGAGGGGTTTGATCTGTCCAAACAGTGGCCTAAAGGAAACGGTGCCTGGCTTTAAGGACTGAAGCAGAGCAGCTGAGTTCCTGATTCAAAAGAAGTAAGTTGGCCTGCAGACGGCTGGGGTCTCCCACAGAGAAGAAAGCATGAAGCCTTATTTAAGGTGAGACTGCAATAACCAACGACCCTGACGAACCTGCATCTGAGAGATCCAGAAGAAGGACTGCTAAGTGTGTTAAAGAATCTACAACAAAGACTGTGTTCCTGATGACTGAGGACCTGCCCCAGAGACTGTATCATTCTAAAAGGTTATGAAAGTGGTTGTTATGATTATCAATAGGTTTGGTGGATAGGTTAAAGGGGTTGTAGGAATTTATAGGATTAATAGTTAAGAAATTGTTGGTGTTAGTTATAAGTGAATTTAGTAATAAATAAATAAGTGATAAATAATAATTTAAAAGTTCGGTTACAGTCTTTATGTTCACCAACCTGCATGGGCGGGGGCAGGGGTTTGGAACCTGAGAGGCTTTCAGAAGTATATGGAATTTTAAGTTCAATTTACAAATTCAGACCTTCAAGGAACTTGATTACTCACTGAAGAACAGAAGCCACACAGAGGGGACTGTGTGTTGCCTGGCTTTCTCCCACATTGAGGTCAGCACCACAGGAACACTGAGCACTCAGCTTGACTGCTTCTTTAGAAACTGCTTCTTGTCTGTGTGGGTTAGAACACAAAAACTTACTAGAACAGAACAGAAGTGGATTCCGGTGTCCTGCAGTCCATGACTAACAGAGCCCAAGAGTCAGACGTTGTATCCCCAGACAGTCATTCTCCCAGGTGGCATTTGTTGGTCCTGCCAAGGTCCCTAGTGTGGAGGATCTAGGCCAGCAGGTACCAGGGAACAGCATGGAGCTCATTCCCTGCCTCTACTGAGGGGGGCTGATTTTCAAAGTTTGCTGCAGGGTGCTACAGATTCTTACTGCATGCCGGAGCAGGCAGATTTCCCTCAAGTTTCCAATTGTGATATGACATATTTTGCTTTGAGCAAAGTGGGAAAGTAAACAAGACTGAAGAAGTTGGGGACTGAGAAGGAAGGTTAGGGTAGGATTCTGCCTCATAAAGCTTTCTTTCCACCTCACCCACTTGCCCTGTGCACAGAAAAAAGTAAGCTGGACAGACACTTGGGACCAGGAAAAGACTTTCTGGGATGAGGTGAAGAGATTGGATTTGGGTCGTGAGGACAGAGGAGGCCGGTAGGATCCTCTGATATGGTCCCTATGTGGTAAACCTTAAGGTGAGAAGACAATGCTCTCAGAACCTTGTACTGTGGAACTCCATGATTCAAATAGCATAAAACATAGTTTCACCTCCCAGTCTATTCCCATCAGTATTTTCTACTCAGATATGATATTCTCAGTGAGCTCCTGATTACCCTTGTAGGAAAAATGTGCTTTAACAAAAGAGACATTTTAAGAAATCCCATTCCCAGCGAGTCTGTGAGATCCTTCAGCTTCTTCCTCAGGAGACATATCCATGGATAGGAGAAACAGCTTGCATAGAATAGAATTTGTTTCACGAGCCATTTCTCTGGCCATTATTATAATTTCTTAGGGAAAAGATGATTTTTAAAATACCCTTAGAAATAGATACTAGAGTGCATAAGTTTTAAAAGTTGATGAAGCTTGCCAAAATTATAACCTTGTGTCCCATAAAAATATGTTCTTTCTTCGTACCCCTTTTGCAGAGCAGAAGAAAGGCAACTTGAAAGGAAGATGTGGTATTTCACCATTTTTAAACCAGATGAAAGGGAGAATAACCCATGTCTGAGGCAGAATATTATAGGAGTTACAGTATATCATTTGCTTCTGACACATGAAGTCACGTGAAATGAAATGATGAGTCAGAGGAGATGAAGAAGATAAGAAGAACAAAATCCCCCATCTCCTTCTTTACATTACAATTAATTTTAGAGTTCCTGTTGGAGAAATCAGCACTAAGTTTAATAAAGTGCAAGGTGGTGAAGGACTATGGAAATGCAGGCACTGGTGAGTCCCAGGCATTCTACTGAGAGCCAATGACCACCAGAACAATGTTACTTGAGCAGCGAAGGGGACTCATTCCATCAGAAGGGCCATCTTTTATAACCTTCCCAGGTATGAGAGAAGGACCTCTACAAGGAAGCCTTACCTGATGTAGTGGGGGCTTGTTAGATGAGGAAGAAAGTACCATGTGATTCTGGCTCTGTGGGGCAGGATTCTGCCCTGCTTTATGCTGTGCAACGAGCACCCTGGCGTACAAACCCCAAACTTGATTTCCTTTGTCTGGAATTTGAAATGCTGAGCACCTGGACTAGAGTCTCTAGTACAGAGATTTCATGGCATATGCTATCCATGTCACAGAGTGACCAGGGAATGGTAGATATGAATCACACATATTCAAGTGGACTCAAGTCAGGCAAACAGGGCCTTTTGCAGGAGCCCTGCTCCTTCCATGGATTCTCTGCTGTAAATTGGAGGGATTACATATATCTTCAAGAGGATTTTGAGTTTATGCTGTTTTATGATGTCATCAGAGTTAGAGGGCAAAGAGAGGGCATATGTGATCTTATTTCATTGTGTAAGATAAGAAATTGTAAAAACAAAAATATAAACAAACAACTAAGTAAAATCTGCCAGTTTTGCTATTGTGCCTGTCAGTGTAATCAAGCTATTCTAAGAGGCAATGAAGTACACACACTATTATTCCTCCTAAGAGACAAAGAATAGGTCTGCTCTGCACATAACAGCATGAGCCCTGCCTGCCAGAAGGAGGACATCTCCCCTCATGGTATATCAGACAGTCTGAAGTCAAGCCAGTGTTCAGGAGTGAGACTGAGGCAAGAGGCTGTATGTAGAACATCATGAGTACCTGGTATGGTTTTCCAACTCATTAACATGATTTATTATGTCTCTACACTTAGATTTTTTTTTTTAAATCTCTGACTTGTCCTTTTAAACAATAGCCAAAACCATGTTGGAACACCTCACTTTTGCCTCTGTGGCAGCCTTTTGCACTCCTAGGGAAAACCAATGTCACCTTCTTTAGCATTCTGCTGCTGTGCCCTCCGCAGTCACAGGGGCCAGTATCACTCTTATTACTTCACCTGTTTTATCTTTTGTGAAACTCAGCCTTAGCCAGAATTGTCTGAGTGGCCGCTCTAGCAATTGCTTAACGGTGAGGCTCCTTCGGCTCATTTCTCTCAAGTAATTTGATTTCATCTGCTGTCAGAATTGCTTCTGTGGGCTGGAGAAGACCTGAGGAGGGATTGAGAAAAGCATCTCAAACATAAAAACCATAATGTATTGTCCTCTATGTCCACATGGTTGTCACACCCTTCATCATGCCCCCTCCCAGACTCCACTTCCTACACAGGACAAGTATGCAAGTATGGATGTAGGGCTTAGTGAAAAATGAAAAAAAGAAACTCACTATTTTATCTGCTTCCCTTTTAGCTCAACGGTGTATATTTCAAGCCATTGTACACACAGTGAATGTTTGCACTAAAACAGAAAAGAAAAGGTGATTAATTCTAAATTCATACATTAAATACAATTTTGCACCCTCTATCCAGGGATTCAGCCTTCCCTCTCATTTAGAATAGCCAAAAGTTGTCAGTAATGCAACAAGTCCTATATTCAACACTTAATATGTTTGAGTTTGTGTGTGGCAAATAATAGTAATAACAATCATAAATAGATAAATAGATAGATAGATAAACAAACATCATTATAATTTCCCCACTCAGGACTTGACAGAGACTCAGATTCTATGTAAATTTATAGCATATAACTGAAGGAAATTTGATTTTGGTTCACTACTTCTGGAAGATTATGGTAGATAAGTCATGATTTTTAAAAATCTAAGTGTATGGTTAGTGGGATAACTACTTTTTATACATAAAATTAATAATATTTTATCATGCTTTTGGGCCAGATGCTTCCCTATCAGATAGAAATAGAATAATTAAATAAACCTTTATGATCTGAGAACTGTTAGCGAATTGCTCAGGCTTTCGAACTCATCCTCGTATTGGTAGATAAATTGCCTTCTTACAATGACAAGAAGGGCATCCGTACTCGAAGAAATAGGAGTCCTGATTCCAGTGGGACAGTGTGGTAATGTGTGCTTAATTGTCTCCTAGAATCTCTTGATTACATTGTTATGGACACAATAGCAAACTGTCAGATTTTATTTATTTGGTCGGTCGGTTTGTTTCTTAATTTCTATTCTTGCAAATTTCATTCCTAGGTCCATTAGAGGGTTTGGGGGGAAATGCTAGAAAGGGAACCTCTGGGAAGATTGTGCATGGTATATGGAGTTAACAGGCTCAAGGACAGCTTAATTATACTTTCTATTATGACAGATTTGATTTTTATTTATATTTTACAAAAAGGGCATGTTTGAAATATTGATTTAAGATATTTCCATATTCCTTTATGCAATATGATAAGCAGAAATGAAAAGCAGACTGTTCTTTTCAAAGTAAATCTGTTGGTTTTAACTCCAGAAATGACAAGCTGGAAGAGTAAGTCCTATCTCACATTAGTAAATCCTATTAGAGGAACATGCCAGAGATTTAATGGAACATGTTTAAATTTTATGCCAAGGAATCAAAGTTAGTTTCTACTTTGGAATGTATTGGAAAAGGTAAAGCTATCAGGCAGCAGTCAATATTAGAAAACAAAAATTAAATTAGATAATGCATTTTTCTACAGAAGACCTATAAAACCTGACTTATTGTATTTGTGTTGAAAACATCTTAAGTTTTTGACAATACTAGCAAATAGTTCAAAGATGTAGTAGAATCTTCTGTGAGCCATTCTACATTAGCACCAGAGTCAGAAGGAAAATGTCCATCTAATGTGTCATGTGATATGCTTTGAATGGAAACAATACAAACACAACTGACTGCTCTACCTCTTCTCTCTTATATTTCAAGTGCTCTTGACTGAACAACCTGCCTGCTTTGTATTGACAAAGGGAGGTTGTCTTAGCTTCGAGTTATAGAAAGCCCTGGATGGTCTAAAGCTATCTTTAATGTCTTCACTATAGTAAGTATGCAGTGGCAAAGGGCAGCATGACACCAATACTTTTTTTTACAGCTTTTTGAGATAGTGTCTTGCTACGTAGCTTAAGCTGGCCTTGAATGTGAGCCTCATGGCCTCAACCTCCCCCCCACTCCCCAGTGTCAGAATTGTATGTATTTAACACCATGCCTGATCACTAGTTTGCTATTTTAAACATTCATAGCATTCTTGTAGGAGTATAAGTTATCAGCTGTCTTGAAAATCTCCTCAGAAAGATTGATCAGAGTTAAACTGACAAGAACAGCAGCCACACTTCACAGGAACAAGCAATGATGTGCACCAAAACATTGAGTCATTCATCATAGCCCCCAACTGGATCAGCCCAGTTGTCCACCCACGCTATATTGGATTGTGATGTGTTCATATAATGAAATGGAATATGGAGAACTCACTGTTATTATATGCAAGAGCTGGGAGAGGTCACAGAGAGGCAACGATGAACAAAATATAGATTTGACACAGATATATATTAATTCACGGTGACAAAAATCAGAATAGCTGTTATCTCAAGACACTGAAGAGGCAACTTTGTAGAGTATTGGAAATGCTTTTTCTCTTGAGTTGGGTAATATTGTGTGTGCGTGTGTGTGTTTGTGTTCGTGTATGTGTGTGTGTATTACATGCATATGTAAATAAATGAGCAAAAGTTCAGCAAGCATTTTAAACACACAAGTAAAAATAAAAATCACTTATATATTGTATAAGTCAGCTCCTGTGTTTACAACACATACTAACTTCAGTAACCCAACCTTCCAAGAAGAGAACAAAACTGTAGGATGCCCTCAGAAGCACAGTTTCTCTACATACCAGGCACACATACTCATAACTCCCTGCATGACTGGCCCTAAATTATTAATGTCTTGTTCAGCCTCAGTGACCATCCTCCTTGGAAGATATTTTCTATGATATCTCATTCAGTCGCTGTTCTGAAACCTGGTTGAGGCCTCTTGTTTGGGTAGCCATATTCTGAGTGTGTGAACAATGCCCTCTGGTGAGAATATACTTTGACCTTGGGAGGCAACTCTTGCTGTCCCAGGATGAAATCTATCTTTGTATATTCGTAACCCTTGGGGCCTTGCAGCTAAGAATTGCCTTGTTGTTACTTCCCCTGCATAGAGTGATTTTTCTTATATGGGCATGACCAAGGAGAGCAGACACATTTTCAAAGTGTTTTCTTGATACTTTAATCAGCTTTTCATCTTTCAACCATGGGCCATGTTTTCTTCTATGTAACAACTCAGTGTATTATTATTAGTTTGCCTGGATGAAAACAAATGTGTGTGTGTGTGTGTGTGTGTGTGTGTGTGTGTGTGTGTGTGTGTATACAATTATTCTGAGTAACTTCCCACCATCCCCTATCCTCCCATACTTGAAGACCAAACACCCTGTGCTCAAAGGGTCAGCCTTTTTTTTTTTTTTTTTGCCAAATATACCAATACTGTTAGTCTACAATCCTTCCATTCATTCAGCAGCTATTTACTAAACATCTTATGTTCACCAATAATATGTCAGATATCCAATGAAAGCTAAGACAGATGTAGTAGAAGGTAAGGATTTATAATCTTTACTTTCCCAGTGAGGATTATAAATCACATATCTACAGACACAAATGCAGAATTGCCTAAGTTGAATCTATAATGGAAAGGCAAGAGGTGCCATGAAAACATTAAATCGGGAGTTGTAGTGGTTTGAATAAGAATAGCATCCATAGGCTCACATATTTGAATGCTTAGTCACCAGGGAATGGAATACTTTGAAAGGAAAGGATTGGAAAGATTAGTAAATGCAGGCTTACTGGAGGGAGTATGTCACTGGGGGTGGGCTTTGAGGTTTTAAAAAGCCCATTCTAGGCCAGCTCTCTTCTTTCTGCCTACAAATGAGGATGTAGCTCCCAGCTACTGCTCCAGCACCTACCTGCGTGCCACCATGCTCCCTACCATGACCCATGACGATAACAGAATAAAAATCTGTGAAACTTTAAGCAAGCCCCAATTAAATGTTCCCTTTCATAAGAGTTGCCAGAACAGCGACTAAGACACAGTTTGTTGCCAGGGACTCAGGAATTGCTGTGACAGGCATGACCATGCTGTTTGTTACATGAATAGGGAAGACTTCAGGATTTCGGACTACAAAGGCAGCTGGGCACTTTAAGTGGGGCTTAACAGGCTAACCTCCTAGGAACATAGAAGCCAGTGCTAAGAGCTGTTTGAACTTTGGGCGCCTAACTCAAAGGAGCACCAGGAAGTGTAATGGAGCTAAGTCCAGTGCTCAAGGAGATAAAACTGTTAAGTGAAAGCTTGATGCTACATGAAATAAAGGGACTGATAACTTCAGAGCTGTCATTCTGCATCTGGCAGGGAGTTCTGGCCTTGACTGGTATCATGCTGGAAGTGCACACTTCAGGAAATTCCGTCCCTGTCTAGTATGAAGCCAGAAATACACATTCCTCCACTAGAAAGTCAGGACTAGGATGGTCCAGGCAGAGAAGGGTGGAACATGGGACAAGATCTGTGCCACAGGATCTCACAGAGAGGCAGGAGAATTTTCTCTACTGCAGGCAGGTATTACAATTCTCTTAGCTAAGCAAGCAGGAGAGAAGGGTTCTGCTCTTTTAGTTGAGCTGCCAGCACTGGGCTGGGAAGCTTCAAGGAGCTTGGAGCTCCTGGACTGAGCCAAGTGATTTCAGGAGTATGGGCTTGGTTTGGGCAGATCTGGAGGTTGCTTCGGGACAGCCCTCGACAGGTGGTCACCACAGATGAGCTATGGCAAGTGGCATGTGCACAGGAGAAACAGCAGAAGCTCAGTAACTTGGTGAGCTTCAGAAGCAGTAACCAGGTTGGGTGCTGTGATGAGGCAGAGGTAGGAGCTTGTGCCCCAGACAAGCCTCGCCAAGCAGGAGGATCCAGTGATGAATTTTTCCTTCCCAAGCCCCAAATAAACAGCTGAATCTTTCATGGTAGAGGAATGGGGAGTCAGTGTTTATTTCATGAACAGAGACATTATGAACCTTTAGTCAGTGGGAAGGGTTTTGGAGGTGAATTTGTTTGATTTGCTGGGTCTGAGAGTGCCAAGGGTACTTCATTAGCATGTTGTAGCACTGTTGTATCACAAGACAAAGAACAGAACTCAGTACCTAATTATCACATGAGCAGTGGTGATGGGGGAAGAACTCCAGGTATGGTTAGAGGGACAGATGGATGGTCATTGGTTGAAAACCAATGCATCAAGAGATAGTATAGGGAAGTACCTCCAGGAATTACCAGGTGATCACTGGGCTGGTTTCTTATTAGGAAAGGATTGGGCCTGTAAGTTGCCTGAGGGCTACACGACACTCCTTAGAGCATCTGTAGTTTCCCCAGATCAGGTGGAAGAGGGGATCCTGCTGAGAAAGGGGAGTCCATCATCTAACACAGAGCTCTGAGGCTTTCTGTAATGCCAGACTTTAACCTTAACAACAGAAATTATCCACATGGGAAGAAGACACAACACAATTAACCTTCTTACTTGGTAGTGAAGAAAACCAGCAATATCAGAAAGCTGATACAAGTGTATCAGAACAATGAGGTCAAGTGCCAGCCCCAGTAATCAACAGAAAAAAGAAAAGCTTGGGGCCAGGCATGGTAGTGTACACCTTTTATCCTAGCCCTTAGAAGGATGAGGCTGGCAGATCTCTGAGTCCAAGGCTAGCCTGGTCTACAGAGAAAATTCCAGGACAGCCAAGCTTATATAGTGCAGGAAACCATTGAAAGCAGAAAGCTGGTGAAGATGTAATTGAGCTTGGGTGACATGTTCCAGCCCCAGCAAGCAGCAGAATGTAGCAGCTTCTGCCACTTCATTCTGGCCAGTCAAGGGTACAAGAAAGGGTTTGTGGAGTCTCCCTTTTTGGCTAAAGAAAGCATATGAGGCCAGGCATGTGTCAGGGGTGACCCACAAGGAGGCCAAAAGAGGCCATTGCATAAAGCTGGGAATATGAATCCTGGATTGTATTGAAGACCCCAAGATGTTGGAGATGCCAGAGGCATGGGATACCTGCCAAGGAGAGCTGCCAAATGGACGTGGAACCAATCTAAGAGAGATAATATTGCAGTCAACAAAACTGAAGAGTTGGATATCTAAAAATCTCTTTAACCTCAAACATGGAGATGCAGAATTTGGAGTTTATTCTGCTGGGTTTCATTCTTGTTTTGTTCTAATGGTTCCTCCCTATAATCCTTTGTCTCTCATTGGAATGATAATGTATCATATATACTGTACCTTTCTTTGTTGGAAGTATGTGATCTGCTTAATGATATTGATATTATAGGGGGTTTAAGTTAAGAGATTGTCATGAGTCTCAGAAGAGACTTTGAATTTATGATAGACTATAGGGACTTTTGAAGTGAACTAAATGTATTTTTATACTGTGATATGCCTACAAATCTTTGGGGACCAGGGAGTGGAATCTGGTGGTTTGAATAAGAATGGCCCCCATAAGCTTCTATATTTGAATGCTTAATCACCAGGGTTTGGAACCTGAATTAGAAAAGATTAGTGACCTCATTGGAAGAAATGTGTCACAGGCAGTGGGCTTTGAGGTTTCAAAAGTCCATGCCAGGCCTGAGTCTCTCTCTGCCTGCTTCTGGTAGGTCAGGAAGTAGCTCTTAGCTGCTTCTCCAACACCAAGCCTGCCCAGCTGCTGCCATGCCCCCCGTCATAATGATGATATACTCATCTCTGAAACTGTAAACAAGCCCCCAGTTAAATATTTTCTTTTATAAGAGTTGCCTTGGTCATGGTGTCTCTTCACAGCAATAGAATATTTACTAAGACAAATGGTAACCGAGCAGAAGACAAATAAAACTGAATGTACGCCCAGGGAGGAAAAAGAAGGAAAATGTCATTTTAAGAAAAGGAAGTGACCCTGTGAATGGCATAGAGAATGCCAGAGATGTAGAGAGTAAAAATATTTACTAACCCACATACAGGGAGAGAATTTACTCAAATACACTGCCAGAAGACAACAGATTAAGATCTCAGAGAGGGAAACATGTTGTGAGGGTTAGGCATCTTTTACAGTACTTGTAAAGAAAGTTAATTGGTCTTATCTCATGAATCGTGGGGTTCATATCAAAGGATAGTGGTCATCGCACTGTCTTACTGAGTAGTAAATTTTACAATTTATCCTTGAGACTGGCCATTTGTGTAGGTGCTATGGGTAGCTTGGTGTCAGATCCAAATGTCTGTGTAAGTGTCAACAAACTTCAGTACTCTTCATACAATAGATGAAATTGTCTAGATCTAGTAATTGAATACAGAATCCCAGTCTCCAAATATAACCTGTTATGGAGGCAGATCTTGGGAAATGCTGAGTACTTAAAACCTTATTCTTGGAGGTCCAAACCTTCTTCATATTTAATTAATCTCCTACTAATTATCCCCATTCTCATCACTATAACATTTTTAACTTCTGTGGAATGGAAAGTAATAGGTGATATAGTGATTATGAGAAGGACCAAACATTGTAGATCCTCATGATCTCTTTCAACAACTTCCTGGTGCTGTAAAACTTTCTATCAAAAAAACTTTATGTCCATTAACCTCATCAACAACCCCAACTCTAATTCTCACTCTATCTTGTGCCCTATGAATACTCCTACCTATACTGCATTATCTTATTAATATGGGATCAGGAGTATTATTCATTTCAGTTACTTGATGCCTCTATGTTTATTCTTTTATATGATAAGAAAGAGCATCAAACTCAAAAGATGCATTAATTGGGGCTCATTAGGCCATAGTTCAAAACTCTTACATATATAGTTACATTAGCTATTATGCTATCTATCCTACTAATAATGCATTTTCTACTCTATCCTCACTAATTAACACCCAAGAAGATGTATGACCTATTTTACCCACCTGACCCTTAGCCCTAATAGGACTCATTTCCACATTAGCAGAAACCAATCGAAGACCTTTGACTTAAGGAGAATTAGAATGAGTTTAGGGACTTGATGTTGAATATGTTGTACCTCTTTTGCATTATTTCTTTTTTTCATAGCAAAATATATTGGTATAATAAATAACCTAATAGCAATTTTTATCCTAAAACATTTCACAACCTACACTCTATAGAAATCTTTACCTTAAATATTGTAGTGAAAACATCCCTTCTTATCACAATATACTTAATATGAAAATCATATTCCCTATTGTGATATGATCAACATATACAAACTATTTAAAATTTACCATTAGCATTGTGTATTTGGCATATCTCTCCATCCATCACAGATTTCCACTCCTATATTAGATACACATCTGACAACAGAATTACTTTGATACAGTAGGTAATTATGGCCTGAATAGTCTTGTTTATGAAACTGTAACTAGAGCCCCAACTTGGGAATTAAAAGATTATGTTCTGACACATTCTACAATAAGGTCAGTTAATTAAGCTATCAGGCTTATATCTTCCCAAATGTCAGCTTTTATCATTTCTATACTGATAAATCCTTCAGTTTGTGTTACCATTAGTAGCCACCATTTTTTTTTTCAGGATCCTTGACCACCATCTTCAGTTCTCACTTACTTCCAAAATGAATCAGATTAGAAAGAATTGTTTTAGCTGTCATTCTGATTCGCATTCATAAACCTAGGCTACTGTCAAGAAAAGAGGCAAACAGATAACAGCATCAATATTTATGTAACTGCCAAAATAACTAATTCCTACATTCAGCACAATGAATATTTAAAAATAATATTTGTGGATTAAATAATATTGTAACAGTCATTCTTCTGATAAAAAGTAGGATTTTCTCCATTCCACTTCTGGATACCAGAATTAATCCATACTATCTCCTTAATGGAAAGTGTACTACTTTTATCATGACAAAAATTCGTACCTGTCACTGTTTTATCCCAATTTCATTATGTAATAACTGTTCTTCAATTTCATCTCTTCAAATTCATCCATCCTAATTGGTAGTTGAAAAAGTCCCATCCAAACTCAAATATGGAGAATTCTATCCTACTGTCCATTGCCCACACACAGTGAGTAGTAGCCACAGTCACATCCACCCATCCATCATCATGATATTTAATCTGGTAAGTCATACCTTACTATACTGACTGGCTTTGTGTGTCAACCTGACACAAGTTATAGTTATCAGAGTGGAAAGAGCCTCAGTTGAGAAAAATGCCTCCATGAGATCCAGCTGTAAGGCATTTTCTCAATTAGTGATCAATGGGGGAGGGGCCCACTCATGGTGGGCAGTGCCATACATGGGCTGGTGGTTCTGGGTTCTATAAGAAAGCAGGATAGGAAAGCCCTGGGAAACAAACCAGTAAGCAGCGCTCCTCCATGGCCTCCATGTCAGCTTCTGTCTCCAGGTTCCTGCCCTGGCTGAGTTCTTGTCCTGATTTCCTCCAATGATGGACTACTATCTGGAAGTGTACGTCAAATAAACCCCTTTCTCCCCAACTTCCTTTCTGGTTATGGTGTTTCATGGCAGCAATAGAAACCCTAACTAAGATACTTACGAACATCTCCATCTTCTTAACACTTTACATTAATCATAACATTTCTATGACCCAAAGCTCCTCTACAAATTCTTTGGGACAGCTTCCATCAATAAATTAAGTTAAAACTAGTGTACACATACTCAGTAAGACTTGGCAATGTTGCTTTAGGAGAGCTAAAGTTGAATCACTATCTTCATAAGGCTTGAGAAGACCAGATGCCCTGTGTGGAGCAGGTCTAGAATCCTGGCTGGGTGAGTAGACTTTTGTTTTGTTGTTGGTTATGTTTTCCTGTTTGATATTTAAGACCAGGTAGCTGACCCCAAATTAATCATTTTCTTTTTTTTATAATTAGTTCAGTTGACACAGCTTAGGGGACTTAGTAGGGTCACTGGGCCCCTTTAATTGTCCTCTACCAGGTATTCCATCTTTTTGGATGAGTCAGAGTCTTGTTGACCGTAGGGGATATTTTTCCTGATCTTCCACCTTCCATTTGTAGAATATGCTGCTGGCCAAAGTACAATCCCCACATCCTTCTGATAAAGAAGATAAACAACTTTCTGGATTTGCAGGAAGCATTTAGAATGGTCCAGTCATGCCCTGGGACCCAATAAACTTTGGAGTACCAGAGACAAAGTATTAGCTATCCTTCTAGCCATTTTATCCTCATTAGTTTAGACTTCTACTCATTGGTTATTAAGCAAACAGGACAGTTTTTAGCAGTCTGGAAGAGGAAGTTTTAATTTTAACTTTTGTGTAACTTTTAAATAAAACCTAGAACAATTACATTTTTAAGTGTCTTTGTGAAGACTCCAGCGTTAGGTATTTAAAAGACTGAGAAGCTTAGCAGAAAATATAATTAATTTGATAAAACATCAACTCTGTATTTTTAAAGCCAATTCAGGTAAAGTTATTATAAGCAGATTAGTATATGAAGAGCACCTGTGCCAGTGAAATGACATGCACAGGTTTACACACACACATAATTACATGAATATGTACCGACATCTGCATGTGCACACACTCACATACACATTTACACAAGTGCTAAGTAAATAAACAGATACAATTGTAATTTGTGAAGCACTTTGGTTTTAAAGCGAGGACTAGTTTCTGGGTTTGTATCAGTGTACTGAATTTTGATATTAGGAATTTTAACACCCTTTAAACATTTTTTTCCTATTTTGATGTCATGAGACATAGCAACATTACAAACAAATTTGATAACTTATTACAAGAGTTGAATGTAAATTACATTTATGACACAAAGTAACATACCAAGCTACATGTTCACAGGTTGTTAAACTAAAAGGTTATTGTTTGCTAATGGTTTTAGGCAGGCTTTGTTGCTGCTAAGATTTTAAAGGCTTTTCCTCATTTCTTTTGGTCTCATGAGAGTATGAGAATTACAGAATGTTACATGTCAGAAAGAGATGGCTGTATTATAAAAGGTTTAATGATCTGATATGAGAAATGGAAGGAAAGTATACAGGGAACCAAAAATCTTTCTTAACCCTGCACTTGCAGTTGTCATCTGTTTCCCTTGAGAATTGGTGTATTGGTATACATTCTTTCCCAGGAGAGTCAAGGAGAGAGGAGTGAGGCGAGGGAGATGAGTGAAAAAGAAAGAAAGGGAGATTGCAAGGGGGTAGAATATGAGGCCTTCTGAGGGCAGGCTGGAATGGACCAGAAATTTCCAAAGGTGACAGAATAGGTCAGTCTATACAATGGAGCCCTGGCTCAAAATGTCATGGGGAGCCTAGTGTTATTACTCCAGTAATTGTATGAGAGTCAGTTGTTGTTGTTGATATAAACAAACAAACAAATAAAATCAACAACAAAAATCTACTTCTTAGATTCTGAGGACTTAATGTAGATTCTAAATAATGCATTCTAGAAGTAATGCAATGCACCAACACACTGTGGGTCTACAATGATGCATAATCCACCCAGTAGGTAATGAAGCTCAGGTATGTCTATAAGGGACCTGGGCAATACTATTTGTGCCAAGCCCAGGAACAGAGAGAACCTCCCGGCCCACAAAAGTGAGATCCAGTTTTTTTCTGGAGTTGCCTTAGTGGCGGACCCAGAACATCCAACATATGGTTCTGAACTGACCTTGAAAGAAGACTCAAACTGAAACTTGGTCCCAAGCAGGTTGATGTGTCATGCAGAAGGACTTACTGTCTTCTAGAAGCGAGAGCCTGGCCAATTAGAAGTTTCTCAGATCAGGAAGTCTGACCTCATGTACAGGCAGTGACAAATACCAGACACATAGCTTTCCCTCCCACTCTGGGCAGCCACAGTGACAAGTGCCCCACTTCAGAAAGACAGTCATGGACAGTGCAAATATCAGAGATCAGGAAGTCCAGTGAGGAGATGTGGTGTAGTGGGGGTAATGGGGGGTAAAGTGGGGTGGGGAGGGACAGCTGTGGGAGAAATTCCCGCACATACTTTGTTCCTTCCTTCAATCTTGCCTCCACTCAAATTATAAAACTGTCAGGCTGGAATGGCTGGGACTATTTGTCTGTCTCAGAAAACAGTAGCAGGGCAGGCTTTCCCCCTCCAAGGCAGTGCCCATGTCCCCTTTTTAGTCAAGGACCTGAGCATGAGCCCACCATGGTAAGCAGGACACAGTGAAAGTCGAAGGATATTCTATCCCTGCCTTCATCACAAGCACCTACCTTGGCCCAACAGCCTCCAGAAACTTGGTACTTGTCTGCTCTCCCCCATCCTCACCCCCCTAATATCAAATGGGCTTTGTTCTGACTTCCTTGGGAATGATGTGGGGGGAAGGACAGCAAGTCAGGCATTAAACTGAAATAAGAACTCTCAAGAAACTCAAGAAAGAAAGTGTTCGCATATGCATACCATATCCCACTCTGTTTCCTGAAGAAGGGATGAAAAGGAAGAAATAATACAGACCGTTTTCCTCCCGACAGAGACACAACATAGAGAGAAGAATGAGGAAAGATAAAGCTTAGGGACTTCATCCACCCAAAGAAATTTTAGCCAAAGGATAGTCACTTTGGAGTTGAAAGAAATGTGTGCTTTTACAGAGTTTGGATGGGAAGTTCGTATTTATGAGTACCTGCAGGGAAGAAAAACAAGCCAAAAACAGCAGTTAGAGAAAATCCAGAGAAAGTGGGAAACTACCTACCTGACTGTAGGCCATAGTTACTTTTGTCTTCCAAAGAAGCTCCTTTAACTTCCTTAGGGGTGGGCCACCCACTTGCCATGTGAAGTGGCCTGGGCAAGGCCAGTACAGCCAGCTATAAAAGAATGTAACAAGACACAGATACAGAGGAAAGGTGTCAGGACAGTAAGATACCTTGTTGGTTACAAGTACCTACAACCAAGCCTGATAATTCAAGTGTAATCCCCTAACCTCACAATTTGTCCTCTGATGTCTAGATATGCACTGTAACATGCATGCATATGCACACATGAATGAAGAGAGAGAGAGAGAGAGAGAGAGAGAGAGAGAGAGAGAGAGAGAAGCAGAGACACAGGGACAGAGACAGAAAAGAAAAACATGACTGAAGTGCACTACCAAAAGGCAATGGACAAGTTCCTGGAGGGACTGTCATGGCTGAGAAGGGTTGGAAGTCTTTTGTAGTAGTTAAATAGGTTGTTACTTGGTCTTATTTTGTGGGCCATTTGGGCAGTTTCAATATTTGAATAAATGGCTTGGCATCTTACTTTCTTCTTGAGTAATAAAGTTTATAGCCTAACTTGTTTTTCTCAAGACTGGCCATTTGTACAAGGGCCATAACTCATTAAGAGTCAGGCTGTAGATGGATGCAGGCTGCATCCTAAGTCACCATGGTGTGAGCACCACATACTCAAGCCTAGCAATTAGAATATGGGAATTTTGTTTATAATTCTTGGTCTTTTATCTCTACAGAAATTACATGACCAAGCAAGGGAAGATAGTCAAAAGCAGCCAATGAGGCTCTAGTTAAGGGGGAAACACAGCAGCAATATAGCAAAAGATGTGCCTCAAGAAACAGAAATGAGCCAGAGCATCTAAGAGGAATGTTGATGCTGATTGACCAGGACTAGCATGAGTAGAGGGGAGGCATGAAATGCTTGTCAAGGGCCATGGCTTGGAAAGCAGCTAAGAAAATTAAATGGAAAACTAGCTTTGAGAGTTTTACTCCTTAACCTTAGATTGAAAATGTCACATCGAGGTCCAGTGTGTGACCTAAGGAGGAAACATCTGGAATGGAGTGGAGGAGGTTGATTTTGAAGATGAACGGATCAAGTACATGACAACTGGGTGTTGGGTGGGTCATAGTCTTTGGTGTTGAAATCAGCAAGGATACAGAGACCCCTGAGATCATGATGAAAACCATAACTCTGCACCAGAGGCTTTGATGTGTGTGAGAGTGACCAAGAGGTCACACATAATTGAGAACTGACCTTGGTTGCCATGGTTCTATAAGAACTTGTCTGATTTCATCTGTGGGGAATTAGGTCTTCTGAAGGTGAGTGTTAATGCAGATGGCCATTCCAATTGAATGTGATGACAGCATTTATTAGATATCCATAGCCCTATAATTTTATGTTCTGAGTAATTACTAAAAAGTCTTAAAGTTAGAGAAGAATTTCTTGCAAAGAGAATAAGCAGAGAAAAATAAGACAAATCTGAAAAGGTCCCCTGAAGCCACTACAAAAGTCATGCAGAGAGAGGTGCTTGTGACACTATTGGGCTGTGGCATCAACAAAGACTGCATTACTGCCTCCATTCATGGCACATGCAAAAGACTTCCTGAGCCCAGGGTATTGTAAGTTGTAGAACCCATGGAAGACTAAAGGAGTACCACTGAGAATCAGGACCAGCTGTTGACTCGAGGGCCAATAAGACCTCACCTGAGATCAATGGGAAAGGAAAAAAGGAAGTCATGTTCATATTCCAGAGGATCATGATCTTCAGTCACAGCAGGAAAACTTGTAACACACTACAGTGACACAGAGAAAGGCACTAACAAAGGCCGTCAAGCCATGAAGAAGACAGGTTGTGTTTGTGCTAGAGCATATCAAGGAAAGGGTGACTACAGATGCCAGTCAGTGTCCAGCTCAAGGAAAGGAGGACTGAACAAGGTTCTGTGGTTAACTCCATAGTGGCAAATACATACCCTGCTTCCTTTTCACAGCCCCATAAACTCACTCTGGTTTATATATATATAAATCTCCCTTTTGCTTTCCCTGCCTGTTCCATCAATTCCTTGCCACTCCCTGTTTATCTCTGAGGATAATATTTGCTTGAATTATTGCTCTGCATGTCCATCCCTTAAATGTCTGTCATTTCTTGCCAAGTTCCCTTCATCTGTGTTTTCTTATCCTTCTGGATTTTTCTTGCTGTTTTGTGGCTGAATATTTACTCATTTATTTCCTTCCCTAGACTTTGGAATTTTGTTGGACAGGATCACATTAAAAGTATCTAAATAGCAACTCATTTTTGGATAAGTAATAATTTGTTTAATAGAATAACTAGCTTTCTAATTAACAAGTTCTTTTTATAGTAGTTTTTAAAGTGTTGTATTACAAAACATTCATTTAAGAAAATGAATCCTAAATGTTACAGAGGGATTTACAAGTGCTCAAAACTTTGTGATATTTTTTATACCACAGAGGTTCCCATTTGTTCATAAACTAAAATACTGGATCTTGGCCCAGTCGTTTGCCCCCAGCTTCCTAATGTAATTTCTAGCAAAGTCTGCAGAAAAACTAGTCAGAAAAGCAATATTTCTTTTTGAATGCTTGCAAATGAGGGCACTGTAATGGTTGCTCATCTTTCTCACTCACTCTCTGAAACCACTGAGTTGAGGTGTCAGTACAAACACAATCCTGTGTATTTGCCACTTGGTGAACTCTTCTATACCGCAATGTCTCTCTTTCTTTGTCAGGCCAGACAATGCCATAAGAGACTCTAAATAGAAGGCATCTCATAGACAATCGAGTGGTTGATGCTGAAACTGGATATAGCAGACCATAGGAAGAAGGCTAGGTGTAAGGACTTGGGAATGTAAGGACTTGGAAAAAAAATCATTTGACACTTCTAAAAAAAGGAAAGGCACCTGAGGGAAACTGGTCAAACAGAAGAGGATACAGAGGGAGGTGCACTGGAAAGCTCAGGAGGAGATTCTGCTGGTGGTAGTGAGATGCTAATAGGAGCATTGGGATGACTGTGGGTACAGAGTGTTTTTAGAGATCATTAGAGTATGTGCAGACTGTGATGATTGTGCAACTTAGTAAACACATTAACTTCCACTCAATTGTGTACTTGTAGATAATTTTTAAAAACTGAAAAATAGAGAAAAATGAGACCTATTGGAACATGGAAATCCAGAAAGTTGTATCTAATAGGAGAGAGATTGAAGACTTCTAGAAAGGCAATGATACATGGTGATGAAGAAGCCAGTACAGAGTTTAAAAAGTGTTTCAATAAAGTAAGCACTCCTGCCTCCTCTTTTGGCATCAGAGAAATGTGAGTCTGTAAGAATATTCCTTTGTCTGCTTCGGTTGGCACAGAGTGTAATGATTCTGATGGTCTAGGGATGTGTTCGGGTCACATTAGCTAAAAGCCATATTGAATGTGCTTTTGACATCCTGAACATGTGTGTTCATGCTGAGATGGAACATAACTCTGTCACCCTTGCTGCCGTGGTGAAATCAAACACACACCAGAAGATCAGTTTAGTTGGTGTGATTTTCATCCATTCCTCATCTCTAGTGTCCCCAAGTAAAGCTGGAATCACCATCACTGAATACTGATAATAGATTTCTTTTGTGTAGTATTTGCGTGTTAGCTTCCTTGACTTGTGGCAGTTCTCTGATAGACTATTGACCTAATGATTCTACACCAGCCACATGTTTTCTCTGAGCCACATCTACTGGGTTTAAAAACTGAAGAGGCTGCCAACACCAAATAAACTCAATGATTTTTTTGTTTTGTTTGTTTGTTTGTTTTTGGTCTCAATGGTTTGTCTGCATATTGTTTTCTTTCTTTCTTTCTTTTTTCCCCTTTAACCTGTAGGTCTTTTACACTTTTTTGTCTATATGTTATGGTTTCCAATTTTGGGGATAGGTTTCTGAGCTCACCAGTGTGTGTGTCTCTCTGTCCCTATGCTTTTTCTTTGGCTCTTTGTTTTTCTGTTCATTTGTTTGTTTAGTCCTATTCAGCTTTCTTTGTTTTTATATTATCTTATTTTATTATGATTATTAAGATGCTTATTTGTTTTCTAATGAAAGAGAGAGCAAGAAAGGATGTGGACTTGGGTGCGTGGGATAGATCTGGGAGAAGTGCGAAGTGACTGTAATCAAAATATGTTGTATCAGGAAAAAAATCCATTAAAAAAAAAAAGCTGAGGCAGATGGTAAACTTTGATCTGTGCATTACTGAGAACAGAGAAAGTGCATTGTAAGGTGGTAAATATATGTCAATGTTTTTAATTGATATCTTTATTAAATCCTTTAAATTTTTATTTGTAACTGGTACGTCTGATCTTACTAATACCATGTCATTGATAGAAAGTTGCACATCCATGTAAGATTTACCACCACCAGCCTTATTTCACTTGCTTGTTGTATGGAATACTCTGTAATCAGATAAACTCCTTCTTAACACTTGGTTGACTTTTGCATCCCTTTGTTGTTTCATTCATTTGCTTGCTCTTGCTGTTCATTTAGGTTTTCCGAATGAGCCTGCTGCAGTCATTGCCCTAGGTACGATTAAGGAATGGCTGGCCAAGAATCACCAGGAGGTAAGAAGACCAATACAAGGAACATTCCAGACAATGTGATTTGATCCTATTTGGCTGAGGTAGACATAATGATCAGTTTGGTGGAGAAGAGAGCTAGGAGCACAGACTCATTGCCCCCTACTCTCTTCTTTATGTTTTTTTTTTTTGGGGGGGGGAGAAGTATGGGTTGTATGTGAACAGGTGGTTGGGATGGATTTGCTAGTGATTCTTCACTCTTCCTGTGCTGCTTTCTTTAGACAATCCACTTCGTTTGCGTTGTCAGCAGATTGCCCTATAAAGTAATGTCTGTTAGTCAGCTCCGTTTTTATTTATAACTGGGTCCTATCCTCGTGTGTGACTCCTAGGTGTGGGACTGCAATAGGATTGCTTAATTGTTAACTGATCCATATGGCCAGTTGGTTTTGTTTTGTTGTTGGTTAGTTTGTTTGTTGAAAGTGAAGTGCAATGCTTCATCTCATCTCCATTTCTACTCATTCAGTGAGATCTATGGAATATGCCCAGTTCATGGAGAGTGATAAGCAAGAGAATTGCTCATTTAAATAAAGCAGCAGTACAGCTAAACTAGGGAGCTGTATACTCCAGGGCTTTGTCCCTTCACCCATCAAAGCAGCCAGGGAATTTCACACAATGCACAGCCTTGGGCATTGTTCCTTTCTCAGATTGTTCTAATTTTCCTCATTAGATAGTAATTTAATGAGTACAGTGAGTTTTGCTTTCATTTATGATTGTGATTTTAGCTTTCTCTTTGTGTAGGGGACAGAATGTTTAGAAATGGCTGACTATGGGAAGCAGGCTGTGAAAGTTTCCTATTGAAAGCCAGCTTTGTGGGTCTGCATATTTAAAGAAACAGCAGTGTCCTTTTCTAATTACTACAATTTCACATTCCTTAACCAGATATAAATATTGGTAACCTCTAGCACAAGTAAAGAGTACATGGCCAAATACGTATTTTGTTGTCTTCTCTTCCCTCCTCACAAATTTGAAACGTGCGTGTACTATAACTTCAATTTAGATGATACTTGCCTCAAAGAAGGAAAAGAAAAAACAAAGGACTAATATGTCTAGCTTGCAAACATGATTTATCTTTATTGCAGTCTTCTGGGCCATTTAGGGTAGCAAATTTCACTATCACCCTCTTCTAGCAACAAAAATTAGATAAGATTCTCAAGAATGGAAAGCCACAGGGATTAGTCTCTCTTTCATGACTCCCAGTCATTCCTCATTTCAATGCCGCTAATGCCAGAGAAAGAAGTGGGGATCTCTTGAAGATGCATACTATCAACATATGTCTTTGACATAGAAAATATTCCTTAGGATACGTTTGTTTTTAAAAAAAAAAAACATGCCTTGTGATTGGAAGCTGATAGCATTGCAAATATACTTATGAGTAACCTTCTTTTCTACTGAATGATAACTCAAGAATATATAAGCTGAAAAAAGTTCATATTTGTTGTCTTGGTCCATGTTACAAATGCCCATGAACACCTCCCATTAATGAACTGGTGATGAAGAAGAAAACATATTACCCATATGTACAGTTCATTGACAAATTATAGTAGCATGTTGATCTGAGTAAAGCTGTCGAGAGACTTACTTTCTGGAAAAAAATTCTTAGTGTAATCTACTAAATTCTCTTGCCTCATCTGACTCTGAGTCTATCTTTTGATTTTGTATCATTTTCTTGTATACATCTTGGGCATTGTAGAAAATTTAGGTCATTTTGATTGAGTAACACATGTGATATGGCAACATTAAATATATCTTGCGCTGACTGCCTTTTAAGAACTCCTTGTTCTAATATGTACTAAAGCATGTCAACAAGTTAATTTGGACACATCAGGTTTTACTGAATAAATAAATTATAAGTGACAATAGAAAAAAAACTATGCAAACTAATTATTCAATAGCATTTTGATTTAGGGTTTTCTCTGTTTAACCAAACCAACTAATTTAAAGATCTGTGAAAGAATATTGCTTCCAATTCACTTGTCTTTTTGTTTCAGTGTTGCTTTGACATCTTGATTGTTTCAGTGAGTGACTCATTACTTCCTTCATTTGATAAATACATACTGAAACGCACTAAGCAATAGGCACATTTCCACCAGGGACAAAAGACGAAAATATAAATAGTCCATGTTTTGTTGATATGCATAGTCAGTGGAAAGACAAACAAATTAAATAAAATAAAGAAATAAGACAGTCCAAAGAGTTCTTTACAAAATCAAATATCATAACTACATAATGAATTATGAGGAGATATGGTTTTAGAAGCTGCTGAGACCTTTCTGAGGCTATAACCTTGGAAGATTTTTATGAGAGGGAATAAGCTAAGCTACATAAAGCTCTCAAGGCAAACTATTTCACAAGGAGGGAAAAAGAAAACAAAAACAGCATGGGTCATGACTGTAGTGCAAGCAGTGGGAAGGGAGTGTGATGTTTGTTGATGGAAGAATGACAAGAGACAAATTTGAATAATAGACTGTGGTCAATAGGGAAACTTCTGAGCATACTCTTAGTTTAGGGTAAGGGAGTAACATAATCTGTTTAATCTTTAAACAATAAATATTGCTGCTTTTTAGAAAATATTCTTTAGAAATATCCTGAAGGATGAAAAGGATTTAACTGAGAGACACTTAAAGCAAATCCAGGTAAAATATAGTGAGTTTCAGAAGATATGTAATAGTATAAAAGGAAGTCGTAAGGATGAAGTTTAAGATATACTTTAAGGTATAGATTTTGAAGGTTGTTTTCAGTGAGTTTGCCAGTTTATTCCATGGTTACAAACCATTCCCAAGACTCAGTGTCATAAAACAGAAATGATTTATTTGTTGTTCACATTATTTGTGTGTTTTGCGTCATTAGAAGACTTTGGATTCACCAGGAACCCAGGCTGTCACAAATGCCATCTTATCCTAGGAAATGCATAAGCATGGGAATTCTACATATAACCTTTTTCATAATTTTTCCAGTGAAAGGCACCTAATAACTAAGTTCCAGGAAATATGAAAATGAAGTTCTTACATAATAGGGAAAACTGAATATCAACAAAATAATGATATCTATTATATAGGTGAATCCAATGCAGTGTCTGATATGGAATTGGACATATGTAGAGAGTTAAGAATGAGAACATAAAAAGCTAAACTATGTATATATTTACTGAGATGAAGAGAAATGTTACAAGTCATATATACATGAAAGTATACAAAAATAGGAGTGATATAGCAGATAATATGAGCTTATTTTAGAAATTCAGTCAATTTTTCAATATAAAAGTTATTCATGCCTGCAGCTCAATATGAAATGAAAAGAGACAAGGTGAAACAAAGGTCTCATCTCAGTGTGAGATAGATAGGTTGAAAGACATGCTCACCCAGGTTGGGTAGAGGAGAATTAACATAGAAATTAACTGTAGTGTATGCAAAGGAAGTGTTAGTGGTTCAGGGCAGGGTCTTGAGCAATTTTGGTAGGTGTTTGGAATTCCAAACTAAGCAAACAATAAGAAGCATGGCCTTCTTTTTTTTCATTGGATGCTTTTATTTTTTATTTTTTTTAAATACTTTATTTTTTTTCTTCAAGTTACATCTCAGTCACAAACCCCTCCCTATTCCCCCTTCCTTTCCGCCTTTCCACCCTCTTCCCCCCAGAAGTTTCCCCTTTCAGTCCAACAGATGGTTCCTTCTCTTATAACAGTAAGTATTATACAAAACAACAGATATAAATATGCCACATTTATGAGAGTTAAAT
>CAJQZJ010033863.1:1162795-1174811 GCA_907164525.1 Lophiomys imhausi
TTTCCCAGCCCTTTACTCTGAGGCAGTGTCTATCTTTCATAGTTAGATGTGTCTCTTGTATACAGCATAAGGAAGGGTCTTGCTTGCGGATCCACTCTGTAAACCTATGTCTTTTTATTGGGGAGTTGAGTCCATTGATGTTAATGGATATTAGTGACCTGGGGTTGTTATTTCCCATTAGTTTGGTATAGGTGGTGGTCCTGTGCCTCTTTTGGTTTAGTTGCTGAGGGGTTTTCTATTCCCTTTGTTTTCTTGGGTGGAGTTTTCTTCTCTGGGTTGGGATTTTCCTTCTAGGATTTTCTGTAGGGCTGGGTCTGTGGGTAGATATTGTTTAAATTTGATTTTGTCATGGAATATCTTGTTTTCTCCATCTATGTTGATAGAGAGTTTTGCTGGGTAAAGTAGTCTGGCTGGGCACCTATGATCTCTCAGGACTTGTAGTATATCTGACCAGGCCCTTCTAGCTTTTAACGTTTCTGAGGAGAAGTCAGGTGTAATTCTGGTGGGTCTGCCATTGTATGTGACTTGACCTTTTTCTCTTACAGCTTTTAATATTCTTTCTTTGTTGTGTACATTTGGTGTTTCAATTATTATGTGGCAAGACGAGTTTCCTTTCTGGTCTAATCTGTTTGATGTTCTATAAGCCTCTTGGATTTTTATTGATATCTCTTTTTTCAGGGTTGGAAAGTTTTCCTCTATGATTTTGTTGAAGATATTTCCTGGACCTTGGAGTCGGGAATCCTCTCTTTCCTCTATACCTATAATTCTTAGGTTCTGTCTTTTCATTGAGTCCTTGATTTCTTGGATGTTGTGGGTGAGAGATTTTTTAGCCTTCTCATTTTCTTTGGATGTTGTACTGTTTTCTTCCACTGAATCTTCCATGCCTGAGATCCTGTCTTCCATCTCTTGCATCCTATTGTTGATACTCACATCTGTAGTTCCTGTTCTCTTCCCTTGGTTCTCCACTTCCTCTTTTAACTCTGACTGTGTTTTCTTTATTGTTTCTATTTCTATTTTCATGTCTTGTATGGTTTTGTTCGTTTTGTACATTTCCTTCTCCAGCTTGCTTGTTTTTGTATGAAAATCTTTCATAGCTTTGTCCTTTTCCTGTTCAAGCTCTGTCACCTTGGCTTGGAGCTCTTTAATGGTGTTGTTCCTTGTTTTGACTTGTAGAATTGTGGCTTCTTTGGATTCCTTCGTAGATTTAAGTTCTTCTTGCAGGGACTCTATCACTTTCCATAATGCAGAATTGTCAACGTTTTCATGTGTTTCTGTTGGTGTGAGGCCATCCGAATTGGATGAGCTAGGATAATTCTGCTTTGTTGGAGTCATATTTCCTTGATTTCTATTTTTTTTTTACCTTTGTCCATTGGGTGCATTTAGCTGTCTGTTCTTGTCGTTTTCTGTGCTTGGATCCACAGTGGATGCTTTGGTGCAGGGGACGAGTTACTTGGCTATCTGTCGTTGCTTACAGGGGGATTTCAGTGTCACTGTGGTTTTAATCGCCTGAGGCACTGTGAGCTGGTGCAGCCTATTCCCAGGTTGTGAGTAATGGACCGGGATTGTTTCACTGCTCCCAATTCAGACTTCTCTATGTTGCACTCTGAGTTATCAGCCTGTAATGGTTCTGATGGTATGGACCTGTTTGCCCAGGCACAGATTCTGTGGGCTTTGTTTGTCTTCACGGAGGCTGACAGGGTCTGGCTCCACACCTAATATGTCAGGATTTTCCAGAATACAGCTATGGTCCCGATTTCTGGTTTCTCACTAGGCTTCTCGCCACAGGCCTGGCCTCTGTGCCTGATTCCCTCCCTGACTGCGCAGCTGCGGGTCTCCCTCCCTGGCTGCTCGGCTGTGGGAGCACTGAGCCCCCAGATCCTCCGGCCGCCTGAGTGGTCCTCTTGCCCCAGCAGCTCAGCTGTGGGTGAGTGGATCCCTGGCCCTGCCTACACCTGGCTCTCTCCCCAATTGTCCTGCCGTGGGTTCGCGGGGATTTGGCCCTGCCAGCTGGGCTCCCTCCCCAGCTGCGCTGCCGTAAGTGTGCGGGATTCAGCCCCTCCCTCCCGCGTTTGTGTTCCTGTCTTCCCGCGCTCTCTCAGAACCTCCCGCCCTCCGCTTCACGAGCAGCTGCAGACCACCCGCTGAGCCCCTTGTTTGTTCCTTGCTAAGACTTCCACTATCTCGCAAAGTTTTTTAAGTGGGTATAAGTTCTACCTGAGGTGTGGCGAGTCCAATAGGCTAGTGAACTATCGCCAAGTGGCCTCTGATTCTGCCTGCTGTAAGTTGGGGTCGATCTTACCAGGCGCCTCTCCAAATGGGAGTTCCAGAATCCCGGGTTTAGTGGCTTCCGTGTCTGTGAGAGATGGGGAGAGAGCCTTACCCTGGACTTTTAACAGTCCCTTGGGAGCTGTGAGTGTTCCGGGGGGGTCTAGCCCCTCCGGTTTTTGCACAGTGCCCAATGACCCTGTGTTTTTTTGGTTGTGAGCCTAGCCTTTAACGGCTGAGCCATCTCTCCAGCCCTAACCCTGTGTTTTTTATGGCTCTTTTTTCCCCGTGTTCATAATACGTCAGTGTAGGTCGCCGCCATCTTCTTCAGCCAAGCATGGCCTTCTTTATTGTTCCTCTCAATCATATATTTCCCTATTGTTACTTCATGATCATGTTACCATTATTATTACTATTCACCTAAATTGCCTGCTTGGCCTAACATGGCCCCATGGTAATCCATCTAGCCACTCACAAGTCATTTCAGCTCTGCATGAGAAAAGGCCAGCCTTGAGCTCGGTGGGAAGTGTGCATGCACTGGGACTCTTGACTGATCATATCCCCTGAAAGTTTCCTGAAATGAAAAGAAAAGTGTAATGTGATGTGGTTCTTCTATCAGTGGCCAGGCTCCCTTCTCCAGATGAGCCTACAATTTGGTGGCACCTTCTGTTAAGGCTCAGCTGTCACATAATGAATGACTGATGGATGTCACATGATTAGTGAGCTTTCATGGTTTCTCATTATTAACCCTCTTATTTCTGAACCTTTAGGATGGATATTTTTCTTTTCTGAATACAGTGGTCAGCCAGAGTCCATGTAATTTCGCAAATCACTGGCAACTGCCATGAAGCAGCACTCCCATACCCAGAGGGTATCAACTGTAGTCCTTTGGTCTATGTTCCATCCCCACCACCTATTAGCTTAGTTTTCTCCACATCTGAACCATGAGGGCATGGGTTCCACAACAGATTTGGGAGCACCATAGAACCTATAGGAGGGAACCTGTTTAAACAAATTGTACAGTTGTGGGTGAGGTGAAGTAGCTTTTAAGAAAGATAAAATAAAATGTACTATGATATAATAAAAGAGAAGTCTCAGGAGGAAGAGAGAATTGGGCCCAAAAATGTAGCCTCAGAATTGATAACTAGAAAACTTAAAAAATCAAAAGGAGTTGGTTTTTGTTGTTGTTGTTGTTTTTTTTTTTTTTTTTTACTGCTAACAACTGAGTTGTTATTGTGAGGAGATCACTGAGATGAGTTATCTTACAACACAGAACACAATGAAAATACAAGGAAATAGAAACCTTGATTGAAGCATTAGCTTGCAGAGTAAGAAGACTAGAGGTCACACTAGAGATGGACAAGGGAAGCAAGCTCTGCTCTAGCATCTTCAGCTAAAATAAATGTTAAAATTTGCTAAGTTCAGAGAACTGAAGGAAAAGAATAGGAGTTGACTATTAAAAATTGACAGCAGCTAGAATGATAACCTTTATGTAAGAGCTCCATTTTTCTTAAGGAGTAATTTTATTGCAGAGTTAGGAAAATAAAATAAAGGGGCAGTATGGAAATGAGCAGTGAGAATGTGGACTTTACTTCTAACTTGAGGTGTCTGCTGAGGGGTATCATATAAAGCTTCACGCATTCCTCATTTTCCATGCAACTAAAAATATCATTTCATGTGAAATCATGATTTCTCCGCTCCAAGGCTCTGAGACACCCCTATTCATATCTGGAAGTTAGCCTAAGAAATGGTTTGACGGTGCCTGCTCTATTGTTGGACACCAGGGACCTATATGGCATTTGGATATTGGTCTCTAGAGCAGCGTACCTAGTTGTAATTTTTCCATAGAAACCTGAACAGGATGTCTTTCACTCTAAAAGCTGCAAAAGGCCTGAGGCACTCAGATATTTCCAATTTATTAGGGTCACATTCAATATATCAAATTCCTTATGGGAACATTCATTTTATAGCATGCAATGAACTCTTAAAGAAAGTCTTCCTAGGAGATAAAGCATGAAAAATATAGTCTGAGATAGACCACCAGCTTTTAGGAAAACTCACACATGGACACCTTGAAGTTCTAATCATGTCTCAGTTACACAGTGGAGGGAATCTGAACCTCCAGCAATTGTAAAACAGCAGACAGGCAAATGTTTAGCATTCCAGATAGATCGAGTTAAAGCCATAGTCATGCACAGTCATTTAGCTGGGAGGCCATACTTCAATGAGGCCAACCATAGGTTAATCTGTGCGGACTGTGGAATATGGAGCCTTTCTCTAGCTGGATCTCTGGATATCTCTGGATATCTCCTGGTGTTCTTCCCCATAGTACTACCTCTCCCCAAGCAAACCTAGATCCTGAAAATGAATGACATGGGAGTTATCCACTTCTGCCTTTTTAAACCCAAAGTTGGTTTTCTTCTGTGCTGGAAAAAGGTAGAATCTTTGTTGCAACATGTACCACTTTGGAGGCTCTATAAGACACACAATTTTATGTATTTTGTACAAACATGGTTATTGAAAATGCTTAGTATCATCTCTGTGTCATTTCAGTTGCTTACTTGTGCCTTCTGAGGGAAGTGCAACACCTGTGATGCTACTTTTTGTCACTTTAAGTAGCATTTCCTACAGATGTGGCTTGATGAGCTGAGATGCTGTATAGAGGTGCAGTATCCACCTGGGGTATATTTAGTTTTCATATCTACCTGAGATTTCAGATATTACCCCACATTACCTACACTGCAGGGTTTCCCAGTCATAGCTAGAGACAAAAACTAGTTTTGAATTCATCATTAATGTCCTTTAAAAATAAAGATGTGTGTGTGTGTGTGTGTGTGTGTGTTATCCATGTGTGTGCTCAATGCAAGGGCATATGGAAGCCAGAAGAGAACATTGGGTGTCCCCTTCAATCACTCAATTGCTCTACTTTACCTGGAGCTTGTTGACTTTACTTGGAGCTTGTTGGGTTTGCTGGCTGGACAGCAAAAACTAGCCACTCTCCTATTTCTGTCCTTGTCATGGCTAGCACTGGTATTGTGGGCATGAGCAGCAATGCCCTGCTTTTTGATGACTGCTGAGATTCCACATCTGGCTCCTCATGATTACACAGTAAAGGCCCACTCACTAAATGACCTCCCAGCCCCAAGATATTGGTTTGCATTACATAGAAATAGTAGAGTCTGTCATTTCCTTGCCCTCCAAACATTCAGATACTAATCCAGGGTTTACCAAGAAGTTGAATAGGTTTCTCCATCTTGGAAAGTAGAATTAGAAATCGACTGAAATGCCTCATCAGCCTTCAGACCACCACACATGCAATTCTCATGCTAATTTGACAAGGCAAAGGACAGTTTCCTCACAGATCACAAAAGAATGGTGACACTTTAGCTTGTGTTGCCAAGGCTATTTTTCCCCTTCTTGGCAGAAGTCTCTGAACATATGCAGTGTTAAAAATTGTTTGTCACTTTTGTTTTGGAATCAAATTTGGGGGGGTAGAGAGGGAGGGAGGAAAGGAACAGTGCAGGACCTGCCTTATGTCACTGACATGAAATGCCATAAGATCGTTGTGGTTCTTAAAAGGAGGGTTTAAATGAAACATGAAATGATGCTTACACTGATGATTGAAAAATTATATCCTTCATGCTATGCTCCATATCCTGGGGGTGGTTGTTTACATGGAACAGAGTGTGCTTTCCTTCCACGCTCTAGAACATGGGGTGTAGCTAGTAGACAGAGGCCTTGTCGGAGCAAATGACATACTCAGAATTCTCTTTTGGCAATGACTTCATTTTAGTATTAATGCCAGCCTTAGCTTTGAGGGGAATCTAAGGTTAGAATATATGCATTTGGAAAACTAAGTTCCATCTTTAAATTCTTCATATCCTGTGCAAGAGTGTTGTTATGCTAATAAGAATCATCAACTTCATATGCTCCTCTAGAAGCATATCCTTTGACTTTTTCAAGAGAATCTGTAGGTGGAAGCCATGATATGCATCAGCTGTGATGTAACTGAAGAAATTGATTCACAGGCTTTGAGACATGTCATGCTACTTTTATCTAGAACTCTGCTGACTTGCAAACATTGTAGGCTTCCCTGATCCTTCGTTCCTTTCTTATTCCCTCCTTGCTTCCTTCCTTCCTTCCTCTCACACATAATATTTTCTACTCTCCAAATATCTTTGTTGAAATTTATGCCAAATTCTAGATTGGTTGTCAGAGGCCAATTTTGTCCTATTATTCTAAATTCCATTTTTAGAGGTAAAACCAAGCCTGAAGGGACCTTCTGTCCTGTGGCAAGGTGTGCCATATTTGGTGCTAACATATCCTGCTTTGTGGTAAAGCTAACCAAGTAGACAGACCCATGGTATTTCTAACCTCACACTACTTTGCAATCTATACAGCAGGCATGTTTAAGGTCTTGGTACTAGAAGCTGAGACCCCTTTAGGTTGCTTCCATGCTCCAGACTCCTCATCTTTTCAGGAAGATCTATACTTCCTAGGATAATGTCATTTGGCCAGCCCACTGCCAATTAGCCAGCCAGCTTCAGTGGACTTCAATCAGAACCTCTGAGACATGAGGTAAGGCAGCCCGCATGCTCTGTCCCCACTGTTCTTACTCTATGTGGAATAGCTTCTTCAGTCTCAGTATCAGTGTTATTTTTCTTTTGAGTGGAGGCTATTTGGATGGCAAGGTCATGGAGTATTGTAGTAACAGAGCCCATTATCATCCTTTGTACAGTAGAGCACCCTGTTAACCTCAACCTTTATGTATGTTATATATACATCCTCCCCTGTTGGCCTTCTTTCACCTAGAATGTTCACCCCATCATATCTGCACAAACAAGAAGTTTAAGGGATTACATAGAGAACCTGGAAAAACACTGTGATGAAGAGTTGAGGATATGTTTCAATAGGCAAGTGGGATTTCTATAAAGAAGGGCTCTAGAAAGAATCTTAGGAGATGTAGAATAGGAAAATAAAAAGGTGTTTTAAAAGGAGAGAAAGCAATGTGTCCTATAACCTATGATACTGTGCCAGCTAGTTTTTTTTTCCTTTTTCTTTTGTTAACTTGATACCAGCTACAGTCATCAGGGATGAAGGAACCAAATTTGAGAAAAATGCCTCAGTATCACTGGCCTGTAATCAACTCTATGGGGCCTTTTCTTAATTAGTGATTGATATGGAAGCTCTGCCCATGTTGGATAGTGCCCTCCATGGTCCTGGGTTGTATAGAAAAGCAAACTGAACAATCCATGGGGGAAAAGTCAGTAAGTAGTGTTCGTCCACAGCCTCTGCTTCAATTACTGCCTTGAGTTCCCACCCTCAGTAAGAGACAGTTAGACTCTATAATATATTTATAAAAGACTCTTCAAGGAATCCATTACCATAACTAAGTTTTCAAGTGTGGTAGTTGAAGTTCAAGGTAAAAGAAATTTATATTTCATACCACGAAGGAACCTGCTTCCCTGACTAGTGGTGACATTTCTAGGGTTGCCTACACAGCTGGATTTGGGCATAGAACTCCAAATAGGTTAGTTAGAATATCTCTCTGGAATTTCTCAGCCTCTTGGAGTTGGGAAACAAGAATGGTGGGGAAGCTTAGAGGTGTGGGGCATAAGAGGGACCAGCTGCCATGCTCCCTGCCATTTGGCAGATGGCCTGCTTTGAAAAGATCATTTGCTGAGGATGTCACAGACTGTTGGACAGCTGGCAGAATCCTGGGGTCCAGTCTGTTGGCTTGTGTAAGAAAAAAAATGAGGTAAAATAAAATATACTGTAGCAAAACTGAATGGTCAGCCATATTTTAGTTTTAACAGCTCAAGATAAAATTCTTAAGTTAGGGCACAAAACTCAAAATAGATTGATTGAGGAGGGATGAGAATCATTTGGAGGATTTTTTTTTAAAGTACATATTTTAAATTGTTTATTTAACCTTCATTAAAACCACTCCGGCTTCAACATCACCAATTTTCTATAATTATTAATGCATATTAGTTAGAGATTCCCATGGGATTCATTCTGCTCGCTCTTCTCCTGTACAGTAATCCACTGATAACTTCCATATCCTCTTGCCCTTTCCTCTCTCTCCATCTAACCTTCCTCCTCACTTCCTTCACTGTCTCTGATAGCCGTCTCCCAGTCTCACTTACTCAACGATCTTGGTGGAATAATCTATATCCTTCAAGTATTTACATCAGAAAAAAAAACCCTCAAATAATTGAGTATCATTGTCTAGACAGTAAAATTAATAAGAATGCTCTTGAAATATCCCATCTTTCGATACTTATCTTCCTGCAGGAGACAAAACTACAAATGCCAGTTAGTTTTTGATGTCTTCCTCCTTCGGTGCTATAACCTTAAGATAGGAAACACGTCTTAATGGGAGCCAGCACTAAGAAGAGGCCTAGGAGAAACACGGAGCATGTGATACAGAGACTTTCTACAATTATACTTCAAAGTACAAGTATTAAAATCAAAGCAAGAAGTTTGCTCAAATGACATGGGGAGGATGTTACCAGGTCTGGGACTGTGGTGTTGGAGAGAATGGGTTGCTGCAAAATTTACCTACAAACTCTGCAAGATTATGAGACAGATTGAAAACTGTCTAGGATTATATGTGCAAATACCAATATCAAAGACATGCAACTGCCCTTTGTTTAAAAAAAAAAACAAAACTTTTCCTTTTTCTAACTATTGGAAACAAACCTGCTATGAACGTAATTGAGATGTCCTTGTGGTTTGGTGAGGAATCCTTTGGACATAAGCCCAGGAGTTGTATGGCTGGTCTTGAAGTAGAGCCATTCCAAGTTTTCTAAGATATCACCAGACTGATTTCCATTGTGGTTGTACAAATTTGCACTCCCACCAGCAATGGAGGAGTATTTCCTTTTCCCTACAACCTCACCAGAATGTGCTGTCATTTGAGTTTTTGATCTTCACCATTCTGACAGGTGTAATAGCAAGAATCTGGAAACAGCCCAGATGTCTTTCAAATGAAAATGTATTAAAAAAAATTGTGGTACCCAATGGAACACTACTCAGATATCAGAAGCAAAGAAATCATGCAATTTGCAACAAAATGGATGGAACTAGAAAAGCTCATCCTGAGTGAGCTAACCCAGACCCAGAGAGATTCACATGGCATCTATTCACTTATAACTAGATTTTAGCCATATAGTACAGGATAACTATCCTACAACCCACAGACCCAAAGGGACAGGAACATAGACTTTGTTTCCTGTTAGTAAGATACTTTGCACTGGTGGAGCTGCCATGTCAGGCCCCAGTACAAGAGGAAGCTCTTAGCCCTCATATGACTGACAAACAGAAGGGGGCTGATGTGGGGGCACCCCACACCAGAGGAGTAGGACAGGTGGAAGAAGGGGGAGAGGGTGGGTGGGTGGGAATGGGAGAGGTGGAAGAATGAGACTGTGATGGAGATGTAACTTGAAGTAATAAGTAAATGTATAAGAAAGTTTTCCTTAGTTTTTGAGAGTTTCATACAATGTATTTTGATCATATTCACCCATCGATTATTTCCAGGTCTTCTTTCACCCCCTACATATCCAACTTTGTTTTCTTGAAAAAAATCAAAACTAATTGTTGTTACACACAATTTTTTACAGATGATGAAACTGAGACCAATTGTCAATATACCAAGGCATGTACTCAGAGAAAATTGTTTCTCCTTAGGGGAGGAATTGTACACCCATTTCCTCTCTCTATACTGGGATTTGGTCTGTCTTTGGATTTGACATGTTTTGTACATCTACTTTGAGTTCCTACAATGAGCTGTCCTGCTGTGTCTAGAAGATGTGTCCCTCATAGTCATCTTCTGGAATGATCTTGAGCCTTGGGAGAAGGAGGCTACTGCTTTTTTTTTAATGCTCCAAGAATGGAAATTGTGACTGTCTGATGTAGAATAGATAGAATAATTGTGATTTATCCATATACACCACTGGTTATTCATATTCCAAACAGGGAGTAGATGAGTAAATTAGAATAAACTGGAAATTGAAAAGGATTCTAATTGTATTATTCTATTCTCTTAAGCAATTTTAGACAATTATATACATCTTTCTGAACTCAGTTTCATCTTCTACAAAATATGGAGAGTGGGCCATGCCTTTCCTGTGTTAGTGTTAGTGCCACTGATATGTGTCTTCTGAAACAGGCCCACCAATACAGCCACAGTTTTATTGCCTGTGTCATCATAGCACAGCCTGACCAATGTATCTTTGATCTCTTTGATTCTCCAAGTATCTCAGGTGACAAGGAAGATCAAGCAGCATTTGGACATCATAGCTCTGTATCTCAAAGATGGCCACTGATTCAAATATGGATGTGTCTTTAGAGTGAACACCAACAACCTTGACCTATTTAGTGCAGGAGGAGAGAATACCATGTTGATTTTCTGTAATTGATCTGGATTACATGGTAGTTTGAAAATAGCTAACTTTTAAAGCTCCTCATGAAATTAAATGTGCTGATTATCCAAATGATGTGATATTTTTATAAATAGAGGATAAAACTCTGAGCATGCAGTTGGTACTACATTAGACACAGAAATAAAAACTAACACTAGGAGGTCATATGGAAGAATGCTCTGAACACCTTTTCTAAAAACTGGAAGCATGTACCTTTTCTGCTTTTTAATGGAGTAGAAAAAGGACTCTTTGTTATGGGACTCCTGCTGTCTTGATTGAAGGGAAAACTTCAGATTTGTCACTGTCATCTAGTTCATTCCAGAGAACAGAAACTTTCTCATCAGTGTAGAATTAAATGATTTACTCTTAGTGACCAGGCTCCAATTCAGGACTTTACTTCAGAAAGAATCTATACTAAAGCTGGAGCTATCTCAACTTTCTTCCTTCAGGTCAGAGCAAAACGGTAGTTCCATGGGAACTTACTTTCTTAGATGGTAACATTTCTGATTTCTGTACTGTGAAATTCAAATATATCTAGCAAGGCAGTTGCTTATTCAATTCCTTGGCTCAACATACTAGAACAAATTTTACAACAATATGGATCTATAACTGTATAACATTGGTGATGAGTCCAAGGACAGAAAGGCTTGCTCAGTAACATATTCCCTGTCAATCAGATTACATTGTCTTCTTTTAATCTAGGAACTCAATAGAAGTCCACACCAAAATCATCAGTCTCTTTGTGAGACAATCATTCATTATCACTAAGTAGATAATAGGAGAAATTGGGTCTATAGTTTTGAAACCAAGATTCTAAAATCTGGTCCAAATGAAGTGTTGTCATCTGTGATTCCAGATTTGATGACTCAGGAGGGCAAGCAAGAAACTGAACAATTGGAGTCTGATAATGGTTTTAAACATGGCTTTGTAGATGGGTTGCCAGCCATGTGGCATGTCAACTACTGGGCATCAGCGCATTTGATGACCAGTATTGGAGAGGTGCTGTGTGCCCACTCATTTTCCATTGGACACTTTCTTTTAAGAGAGACAGAGATAACTGGCTAACCTAAATGACATAGTTTATAGTTTATTTTCAGTTCCACAAAAAAACTTACCTTTTAAAACACATGTATGTTTACCTTTCTCCCAACTGATCCAAATTGTCATGTGGTGTCACTTAGGTTATAGAAGAGTTGATTTAATGCTAGTATGTAATGATGTTATTTCTCTAACTTTCTACCAATTATAGAACAAAAAAACTTCATCTTTGAGTTGCTTTTCTTCTTCTTCTTCTTCTTCTTCTTCTTCTTCTTCTTCTTCTTCTT
>CAJQZJ010033863.1:1184609-1204497 GCA_907164525.1 Lophiomys imhausi
TCTTCTTCTTCTTCTTCTTCTTCTTCTTCTTCTTCTTCTTCTTCTTCCTTTTCTTCTTCTTCTTCTTCTTCTTTTTCTTCTTCCTTTTCTTCTTCTTCTTCTTCTTCTTCTTCTTCTTCTTCTTCTTCTTCTTCTACTTCTTCATCTTTCTCTTTCCCTAACTCTACTGTGATTTGAAACTAACTGAAAGGAAAAAGACCAAAGAAGAAATTGGAGAGGATTAAGAGGTTAGGGGAATATGGAGAGGGAGAGAGTAGCTTCAAAATTTGCCAGGAAGGTAATATAGGAAAGTCTCAGGCATGGGAAGATGGTTTCATTGGTGAAGCACACACTATGCACACATGAGGACTTTCTGTCCCCAGCACTAATATAAAAAGTTGTACACAGCAGTTTGCCTATAATTCAAGTGTTGGTATGACAGAGTCAGGCAGGTCCTCAGGGTCTGCTGGCCAGCCAATTTGGTGAGATCTGGATTCAGTAAGAGACCTTGTCCTAAAGAACAAGGTGGAAAGTGTTTGGGGACAGCACCCATGTTCCTCTAGCCTCCATATAAACCTGTAAACATATGAATGCACACCCGATATATAGAGGGGCATACATGAATAATGTACACACACACATAATAATTAATTTTCTACTCTGTGGTTATGAAGCATGATAATTTCCATATTTTAAGATCTTATTGAAAGATTGGAATTTTGCTAAATGACTTTAATTAATAAGAATTAACATTTGTTTGGTATATACCAATCCTTGTGCTAAGCATGAAACATTATTAGATAGAAATGTTTTCAGTTTTGTTTTTATATTAAGTTGGTTCTTTGACAGTTTCATATCTTTATATAATGTGTATTAGTTACTCTTTCCTCACCTCTTCTCTGGCACTTACCAACCCTTTTCCTGTCCTACACTACACCTTTTCCATACTTGTGACTTTGGGTTTTGTTGTGCAACTCATTTATTTTAACCAAGACCATCTATGATTGGAACTATCCACGGAAGGATGGTGGCGTACTCACCAGTGAGTACACAAATATAGGCACTGACTATCTCTTTCAGTGAGGGATAGGGTTCCCTAAGCCCCTCCTCCATCCTTATCTGACTGTTTATGGGGCCATTCTTATGCAGACCCAGTGCAGTTATCTGTAGTTGTTGGTTCATGATAGTAACAGTTATATCATTCCCAGAAACTGAGACCTTGTAGCCTTTCTTTCTATCTTCCTGCTCTCAAACTCCTTCCATATCCTTTTCTGGGATGTTGTCTGAGCTTTGAGAAGAATGTTGGAAGTCTTGTTTAGAGTTGAGTGCTCAGCCTTCACACATTCTCAGCACCTTGTACTGCTGTATACCTCTGCTTTCTTCACAGTTTGCTAGAAAGAAGGGCTTCTCTGATTAAGGCTGAGGGAGCAAGATAAATTCTTCCTTGAATTATTCCATATTCTTTTTTGAGAGTGTGGGAATTTTCATAAAACAATTTATAAAGAAGCCTTTCATGTGAAAACCATGTGTTAGAATTATATTTTTTAAGGAGTTGCAACAATATGAAGAATGTAAGGAAATGTATACAAGGGAACACAATGTAGGGAAAAACTGTTCTGCACCCATGAATGCTTTGGTCCAGGTGTGAATGCAAGGAGTGGCTTTACTTTTGGGTAAGTCAATTTCCAAGAGACCTCTAAATGTAACACAAACAAACCTGTGTGGGAGGAGGAAGGCTGGTGTCTGATCTGCCTTCTATTGATTTGGAGAGAGGCATTTTTAGAGTCATGGATTATGGAAGAACAGTGTAGAAAAGAAATTGATCTTTGGACTAGTTCTATAATTACCAACAGCCATGGCCAGAGTTCACCTACACCTGCCTTGGAGGGAAAGTTGAGGAATGTGCTCTGCGTTGAATCAGAAAAGACCACTTCACTTGCAATGAATGATAGGAAGAATAAACAATTCGAATAGTAAATTATTCAGTGAATTTCAGTAGGCAAATGTTGCTTGAACAGCTTATTAGGTGGGTAATTGAATTTGTCAGTCAATGTAGACACCCTCTTGATGTGATGAATGAAAATCTTATATATAAAACCCAAATCCTTCACAGCCCTCAGGAGAAAAAAAAAAGCCCATCGTACAAATTTATAAAGTGTTCATATTAGGTTTGGCCTGAAGTCCTTCTCTAACACACTGGAACCTCACGTTTAAGAGTGTGTATGATAGTGTGGAGAAGGGGAGGTTAGAAAGCACCAGATCTATGAGCTGGGTATCCATGCCCTTCATTCTCCTTTGCCTGGTGACAGTGGTGGTGATGCCTAGCATGACACTGGAAGCTATAACCCATTAGCACATGTGTCACCCTAAGATCTAAGATGACCGTGAGCCTGAAGATACCCCTGTTTTAAACAAAGACCCACAGCTGCCGTGGCAGATGGCTGGCGTAAGGTGAGAACAGAGCTGAGGGAGGAAGTGAAAGGCCCCATGGCGCCTGCGGCTTTGTGAGTCTCTCTGTGGCAGTATTTGGAGATGCAGGCACTTGCCAAACTTTGTCATAAAATGACTAAATCCGTGTCTTTGAAAGAGCAACTCAAGATTTTGATGGTCTGTGGTGAAGTTTCTCTGGCAGAGTCCCCTGGCCTGTGTCTTCACAGCATGGTCACACTCTTCTCCCCACCAGTTTAGGTGATGGCGTTTGAAGACCTGCCATGGGCCAAACATAGATCTCACTGGAGTCCTCCGTGCTCAAGGCTCAGGCTGCCCTGCCAGCCAGGCTCACTCTCTGTCTCTCTGTCTCTCTTTTTTCTCATCTGACACATTTAATGGCAGGTGGGTGTTGAAGCCACACGGATGGGACACAAGAACAAATATATAATTAGACATGTTTCCTGGCTTTATGCTTCACAGAGAGGCTTTTGGGTTCTCTCCTGGGTGACTTGCCCTAATTGTGTCACAGCTTCCCACAACAGAGAACAGGGCTGCATTTGATCTGTGAACTCGATGCCCGAGGTGAGGAATTATGCATCTTGCGGAGCAATTATAACTATAATTAAGAGTGGGTTGCTTTTCCTTTTCAGTTTGCCTTCCCATTCCTCCATGAGCATGGCAGGGATTTTCATTAATAATAAAGACATTCTGGAGAGGTAGAATTAGAGACTGTTTGACTGTATTTAATTGGCATATTATTGTATTCCTATAAATTTGGTCTGAGACTGCTGTGGATAGATTTAAAGCTGCTAAGAAATAAAATATGCAGCCCTTGTAAAGAAGTTGTTTTAAGCTTGAAGTTTTTCCTGTTTTAGTGACTATGAAGTTGGATAAGTGTTAACTTGAGCATTATATACTGGAAATGCTGAAGTAATGGGCATAAGTTTCTGGCAGATATCTATAAACTACCTCTGGAACTAAGGGACAGAAACTATAAAAATGAAAGTGACATTATGACACAAATTCACTTTCTGCCACCTCCTGGGTAGTCTACCCATTTCATTACACATCCATAAAACCCCAAATTATTGATGATAAAACCCAACATTATACATAATGAGGATATGTTAATTATAGCATTTAAAAAACAAACACAGCCCCAAATAAACAGCATTCTTATTTTACTAGCAGCAATAACAATTATTAAATGGGCCTCTTGCTGGAGCATTGTTTATACTGAATTTTAAGTTAAGGTTGAAGAAGCCAAGTTGATTCTTCTGCAGTTTAGCTCTGTGGCTTTACTTGTCAAAGGTTTGTGGAGTTGGCTCTTCTGTGGGAAACAGAATACGAAGATGGGCCCAAAGGTATTTGGGAGTTTGACCAAGATCTCTGAATATTGACCAAAATCTCTGATTGCATATCAGTAAGTTATATTTGTAGAGGCTGCTGCTTACAAGTTTGCTCGATGTGTTTTGGGCAGGGCCAAGAGTAGGATGAAAGATACAAGACACATGGATACACAGTATATGTGAAGGAGTCTAAAGTACCAACTCTGAGTTAAACGGCCCTCAGAATAAAAGTACCTCCAAGATTATGTACCACACCTACCCTTCTTCCACTTCTGTAACCTTAACACTGATATAAATAGAACCCTTACACAGTATCTGGCTCTTGTGAATGCTCAAATAATGATTTTCCTCCAATGATCCTGTCTAAATTATAGGCATCTTTTAAGAAATGTTTGAGAAGAGGTGCCTAGTTTAACTGCAACTTGATATGCCATGGTTGGTTGATATACATGGGAGGCCAGCCCTTTTCTGAAGAGAAATTGAGGAGGAATGAATGCAGGGGCAGATAGGAGGTGAGGGGGGAGAAAGTGGGAGGAAAGGAGAGAGGGGAAACTATAGTTGGGATGTAAAAAGGAAAGAAAGAAAATAAATGTATTTATTTAAAAAAAAAGAAAAAAACGCATAAGAACAATTTGATAATACCCACAGATTATTCCATTACCAGCCTTGAATTTTACAGTGAGCAGCAGTTAATAGAGAGACTTCCAAGTGGTCAGAGTGTTCAGAATGTGTGACTGTTGAGTGTTCAGGTCTACATGGGACATCCTTATTACCACAGGTGCAGTAGCTTCTGTATGGCAAAGCTACTGAGAAGCTTAACCAGGCAGTAGCTTTCTGGAAGCATGCCATCTCTTGGGCTCAGGGGACCTTTCCTATCCTTCCAGTGAACAACAGGGGTTTCTCTTTAGTCTCTAGCGTTGCTGCCTCTTTTTCAACACATGACTTGACTGTAATATTAAGCTTACAAATGCTCTTCTCCTCTCCAAACTGTACATATTTCATTTCTTTATGCCCCATGTGTTACATTTGCTCATGTAAGCCTGCTTGGCAGTAATTGGTGAAAACTACACTACAGACTCAATATTGTGCTGTACTGAAATTTTCTCTGCTGAAGAAATTAGTCTGTTATTTTTAATTCAGCCTCGTGCTATTAATTCAGCCTCATGCTAATTCTCAGAATGCATGCTTAATGCAGCCAGACTCTTTTCAACATATTACATGAATTGCCTCTGGCCCAGTTGCTAATAGAGTCCTTGTTCCCCTCTGAAACCTCATGAGTCAGTCCTATGGTCTGAATCACACTAGTAACTGTTGTTTGGATTCCAAATAGAATGGACCCTCAAACCCTGCTTATAGCATTTAAGAACGTCTCTAGTCCTAAGTTCCAAAGTCTCGTACATTCTTCCAAAGAATACAACATGGTCAGGTACTTCAGAGCGACAGCTCCACCTTCCTGGTACCAATTCTGCACTAGTTATTTTCCCTTTGACGCCATAAAATAGGGTGACCAAAAGAAGCCTAAGGAAGAAGCTTTATTTTTGCTTATGGTTCTGAAGAGACAGAGTCTATAATAACAGGGAAAGGAAGACAATAGGAGCAGGAGGCTGGTTTGCCATGTTTTCATTCATATGCAGAATGTATAACGAGAGAAAACCAGAAGTGGAATAAAGCCTCTCAATATGTCCTCAGGAATGTACTTCCTCCACCAAGGATCCACCTCTTAAATGTTCCATAACAGAGGTTCAAGTTGCAGACCAAATTGTTCAAGTATATGAGCTTATGGGAGACATTTATCATGCAAACCTCCACAGCATGGTTATGTATGCATCCCTAATTAAATTCAGTGCATCCCAACATAAACAAATGGATGAACAAATACACAAAAGAAACAGAGGGACCTGTTTCTTCAGAAAGAAGAGGCTCACTGGGAACAGGAGGGAGATAATATGTTTATTATCAGAATGCTTTATATACAACTATGAAATTTTGAAAGAAAAAAATGGAAAAATTAAAAGGCAAATGAGGTTGCGTAATGCTGTTCAGATGTTATCTGGCGTTAAACCACTACTGTTGCAGTACTGCTTTTCCAATAAGCAGAAATCTGTGTTTATATGTGTGTGTACAAATGACATTACATTTTATTAAAAATTGAACTGCTGGTAGGCCTGGTGGTACATGCCTAAATACTTGGGGGGCACAGGAAGGAAAATGGTGAGCTCAAGGTCACTCTGGGCTATAGAGCTAGTTTTGAAGGCAGTCTGGACAGTTTAATGATATCCTCTCACAAAATAACAAAGAAAAAAAAAAGAAAAGGAGGACAGAGAAAATATTGGGGATAGAGTTCGGTAGTTGAGCATTGCCTAGCATTCCGCAAACCCCTAATTCAACCCCTGGTGCTGCAAAAATAATAAAAACATAAATTTGAATTACATAACATATATTCATATGTCAAAAGTAACTCTTTATAGTAGGATTTAAATTATGCTATTAAGCTGTGCATACAATCAAATCATGACCTTTGTGAAAGTGGAGATGATACTCTTTTCGCCTTATTTAATTTGGTGATCGATCCAAGTGTTAAGATCAGTGGAGATGGGAGCCAGAACAATGGTAGAAAACAGCAACAGAACGGAGCGGTGTTCTAGTCTTGAGAAGTTCAGTCTTCCTTCTGCTAACCGGCACTGACTGTTTGATGGATGGAAGAGAAACTTAGATAGATGTAGCTTAGATTGGGAAAGATGGGTGGAGAGGCAGTTGAAAAGACCAGCATTCAAACCATCTGGATGTTGGTTCAACTAGGTGAATGTTAATGAAATGAGCCATCTGTGGTGACCTCTGGCTCAGACTTCAGCATCTTTTGAAAAAATTACTGAAGAATTGTCTACCTCCGTATGATTTAGCAACTAGATTGATTCAGAGCAAAGGCCTTTTCTTTTCTGTTTGTTTTTTTTTTTGTTTTGTTTTGTTTTTGCCAGAGGAAGATGTTGCAGTACTTTATCATGTAAGCGATAGATGATAATTTGAGTTCAAACATGATGTACTTTTCAAAATGTATCTGAAAGAGCTGCAGTTTTAGAGGCATCTCATTTTTCAGAATTTCACCCTGTATTCTGAGCATGAGACTTGTGGCTCAAAAATGCTGTTGGAAGCAACTTGCCTGGGGTGAATTGGGCACATCTGGCTGATGTCCTCCACTGTGGAGGGAAAGTTGCCTTCTTTCTGGGTTTCTCCTGTTCCAGCAAGCAAAGATGCTGTGTACACTTGACATGGAGTCTGGGCTGCTCTGAACTTGTCTCTGGCCGAGCTGTATGCATTAGCAAAATGAGCAAATGTTGCTGCATCACTATTGTTCCTTTAAGATTTTTTTTTTTTTAATCAGATTGTTTTTCTGGTTTAGAATTGACCTTTTCTGGACTCTGTTTCATATGAAAAAATGTTTGTTGTTCTTTGTTCATGGAAAAGTATTTTCTCATGGCTAGAGGCCCATCCCAGGCCAGGAGTAATACCAGGACATATACTCTGTAAATATGCTGCATATGTTCCTGGTGTGTCCAAGCCTCGTCCAGTCACACAAATCCCTTGTCCTACCTCTGTATTTATTTTCCTCTTAAAAATCTAGAAGCAGGGGGAGGGGATTCAAGATGGCGGCGGCCTGCGCGGAAGTATTTTGATTTTGGGGTTAACAGTCACAAGGCAGCAAGTGTTGTAGGATGCTGTACAAATGACACGACCCTTCCTAAATCTCACCCAGCTACCCAGGGACCATTGAGAGTCCCTGGGCAGGACGCTCCTTCCTGCTCTTGGACACACAAGGAAGCCACTGGACCTGGGAATCGGGACCACCCATCCCCCAACAGGAGAGACTATGGTAAGTTCCAATCTAAAACTCAATGGGCAGATTCAGATCCCACACAGAGAGAATCCCCACACTGCTGGGCACCCCCAGGTCTCACACAGACAATCCAACTACCTGGCGAAAGGTTGCGACCCTTGGGAGTGAGCATAGCTCAGCTGCAAAGTGCCTCCAGACCGCAGATCACAACACCACTGCTGTGACGTCACTAGCCAGTTTCCAAGCCACGGGAGCGGCAAGGCTATTGGGGCTGAAGGGCAGGCAGATTTACCCACTACAGGAATCAACCCCGGGCAAACTGTGAGATATTTGAAACTGTCTTATATCAGACTTTTGTACTAGTACTGGCCCTTCTGGCAGGGAACCAGAGCTTACTTGTACACAGCTCCACCACCTTGATTAGTTAGGTCTCCACCTAGCAGGCAGGGCTGAATGACTCACCTTATAGGGGTAGAGTAAGGCAACTCGAATCCTACACCAAAGCACCCCCTTTGGACCCAAGTCCAGAAGACAGCAAAAAAATTCAACATGGCCAGAGGCCCCAGACCAAAAAAAAAAAAAACAAAAAACACAGAGTGAAATGTCTCCAACAAAAGAAAGCAACACTATTCCATCCATCCCGAACCACCTCACCACAACTGAAACTCATGAAAATGATGACAATTCTACTTTATGGAAAGTGATAGAGTCCCTTCAAGAAGAACTTGAATCTATGAAGGAATTCAAAGAAACCACAATTTTACAAGTCAAAACAATGAATAGCAGCATTAAAGAGCTCCAAGCCAAGGTGACCCAGCTTGAACAGGAAAAGAACACAGCAATGAAAGATTTCCAGGCAAAAACAAGCAAACTGGAGAAGGAAATGTACAAAACAAACAATACCATTCAAGACATGAAAATAGAAATGGAAACAATAAAGAAAACACAGGCAGAATTAAAAGAGGAAATGGAGAATCAAGGGAAGAGAACAGGAACTACGGATGTGAATATCAAAAATAGGATGCAAGAGATGGAAGACAGGACCTCAGGCATGGAAGATTCGATGGAAGAAATCAGTACAACATCCAAAGAAAATGAGAAAGCTAAAATATCTCTCACCCACAACATCTAAGAAATAAAGGACTCAATGAAAAGACAGAATGTAATAATTATAGGCATAGAGGAAAGAGAAGACTCCCGACTCCATGGTCCAGGAAATATCTTCAACAAAATCATAGAAGAAAACTTCTCAAACCTAAAGAAAGAGATGCCAGTAAAAATCCAAGAGGCTTACAGACCACCGAACAGATTAGATCAGAAAAGAAACTCCTCTCGCCACATAATAATACAAACTCCAAATGTAGAGAACAAAGAAAGGATATTAAAAGCTGTAAGAGAAAAAGGCCAAGTCACATACAATGGCAGACCCATCAGAATCACACCTGACTTCTCCTTAGAAACTTTAAAAGCGAGAAGGGCCTGGAAAGATGTCCTACAAGCCCTGAGAGGACATAGGTGCTCAGCCAGACTACTATACCCAGCAAAACTCTCTATCAACGTAGAAGGAGAAAACAAGATATTCCATGACAAAATCAAATTCAAACAATATCTCCTCACAAACCCAGCCCTACAGAAGATCCTAGAAGGAAAATTCCAACACAGAGAAGATAACTACACACAAGAAAACAGAGGAAATAGAAACTTCCACAGCAACTAAACAAAAAGAAACACAAGACAACCAGCTATACCAAAATAATGGGAAATAACAACCCCTGGTCACTAATATCCATCAACATCAATGGACTAAACACAGACTTACAGACTGGATCCATAAACAAGACCCATCTATTTGCTGTATACAAGAAACACATCTCACTATTGAAGATAAACACTATCTCAGAGTAAAGGGCTGGGAAAAGGTTTTCCAAGCAAATGGACCTAGGAAACAAGCTGGAGTAGCCACCCTAATATCAAACAAAATAGACTTCCAATTGAAGTTAATAAAAACAGACAGAGAAGGGCATTACATACTCATTAAAGGAAATATCCACCAAGAGGACATCTCAATATTGAACATCTATGCCCCAAATACAAAGGCACCTACATTTACAAAAGAAATGCTTCTAAAACTTAAATCGCACATCGATCCAAACACCTTAATAGTGGGAGACTTCAGCACCCCACTCACAACTATGGATAGATCATCAAGACAGAAGCCAAACAGAGAAATAATGAGTCTAACAGAGATCATGAACCAAATGGACCTAACAGATATCTATAGAATGTTTCACCCAAACACAAAGGAATACACCTTCTTCTCAGCACCTCACGGAACCTTCTCCAAAATCGACCACATGGTCGGACACAAAGATAGTCTCAACAGATACAAGAAAATTGAAATAACACCTTGTATCTTATCAGACCACCATGGATTAAAGCTGGACTTCAATAGCAAAAGAATCAACAGAAAGTCTACACTCACATGGAAATTGAACAACTCTTTACTAGAGGACCACAGGGTCAGGGAAGAAATAAAGAAGGAAATCAAAGACTTCTTAAAATCCAACGAAAATGAAGACACAACATACCTAAACCTATGGGACACAATGAAAGCTGTGCTATGAGGAAAGTTCATAGCACTAAGTGCCTTCAAAAAGAAAATTGTGACAGCTCATATTAGTGAATTAACAGCTAAACTGGATGAATTGAAAAAAAAAAAAAAGGAGCAAACACTCCAAAGAGGAGCAGAAGGCAGGAGATCATCAAACTTAGGGCTGAAATCAACAACTTAGAAACAAAAAGAACTATACAAAGAATCAATGAAACCAAGAGTTGGTTCTTCGAGAAAATCAACAAAATAGACAGACCGTTAGCCAAATTAACTAAAAGACAGAGGGAGAAAACACAAATCAACAAAATCAGAAATGAAAAGTGAGAAATAACAACAGACATTGAGGAAATCCAGAGAATATTTGGATCCTACTTTAAAAATCTATACTCCACCAAATTTGAAAACTTAAGTGAAATGGACAATGTTCTTGATAGATTCCACCTACCGAAGCTAAATCTAGATGAGATAAACATATTAAACAGCCCTATAACCCCTAAGGAAATAGAAAGAGTCATTAAAAATCTCCCAACCAAAAATAGCCCAGGGCCAGATGGCTTTAGCACGGAATTCTACCGGACCTTCAAAGAGGAGCTAACACCAATACTTTTCAAATTCTTTCACAAAATAGAATCTGAAAGAACATTGCCAAACTCATTCTATGAGGCCACAATCACCCTGATTCCTAAACCACACAAAGACCCAATAAAGAAAGAGAACTTCAGACCAATCTCCCTCATGAACATAGATACAAAAATACTTAATAAAATACTAGCAAACTGAATTCAAGAACACATCAAAAGTATCATACACCGTGATCAAGTAGGCTTCATCCCAGGAATGCAGGGATGGTTCAACATACGAAAGTCTATCAATGTCATTCACCATATAAACAAGATGAAAGAAAAAAAACCACATGATAATCTCACTAAATGCAGAAAAAGCGTTTGACAAAATCCAACACCCGTTCATGCTAAAAGTTCTGGAGAGAATGGGCATACAAGGACCATATCTAGAAATAATAAAGGCAATATACTGCAGGCCAGTGGCCAACATCAAAATAAATGGAGAGAAACTTGAAGCATTTCCTCTAAACTCAGGGACAAGACAAGGATGTCCACTTTCACCATATCTCTTCAATATAGTACTTGAAGTTCTTGCTAGAGCAATAAGACAACTAAAGGAGATCAAGGGGATAAACATTGGAAACGAAGAAGTCAAATTATCCCTATTTGCAGATGATATGATAGTATACATAAGCGACACCAAAAATTCCACCAGAGAACTCTTACAGCTGATAAAAACCCTCAGCAAAATGACTGGATACAAAATTAATTCAAAAAAAAATCAGAAGCCCTTCTTTATACAACAAACAAATGGGCTGAGAAAGAAATAAGGGAAACAACCCTCTTCACAATAGCCACAAACAACATAAAATACCTGGGGGTAACTCTAACCAAGCAAGTAAAGGACTTGTACAACAAGAACTTCAAGCCCTTGAAGAAAGAAATGGAAGAGGCCTTTAGAAGATGGAAAGATCTCCCATGCTCATGGATAGGTAGGATCAACATAATAAAAATGGCCATCCTACCAAAAGCAATATATAGATTCAATGCAATTCCTATCAAAATACCAACACAATTTTTTATAGACTTGCAAAGAGCTACTCTCAATTTCATATGGAACAACAAAAAGCCCAGAATAGCTAAATCAATCCTGTACAAAACAAAACAAAACAAAACAAAACAAAAAAAAACATCTGGAGGTATCACCATCCCAGATTTCAAGCTGTACTGCAGAGCAATAGTTGTAAAAACAGCATGGTATTGGTATAGAAACAGACCAGTAGATCAATGGAATCGAATTGAAGATCCAGAAATAGACCCACACACTTATGGCCACCTAATTTTTGACAAAGGAGCCAAAACGGCACAATGGAAGGACAGCATCTTCAACAAATGTTGCTGGTCTAACTGGATGTCCACTTGTAAAAGAATGAAATTAGACCCATACTTATCACCTTGTATAAAACTTAACTCCAAGTGGATCAAAGACCTTATCATAAGGCCGGTCACACTAAATCTACTAGTTCGAGGGAGAAACCATTGGCACAGGTGACAACTTCCTGAAAAGAACACCAACAGCTCAGGACCTGAGATCAACAATCAATAAATGGGACCTCATGAAGCTGAAAAGCTTCTGTAAGGCAAAAGACACTGTCATTCGAACAAAACGACAGCCTGCAGACTGGGAGAAAATCTTCACCAACCCCACATCTGACAGAGGGCTAATATCCAAAATCTACAAAGAACTCAAGAAATTAAATGCCAAGAAACCAAATAATCCAATCAAAAAATGGGGGACAGAACTAAATAGAGAATTCACAAAGGAGGAATCCCTAATGGCTGAGAGACACTTGAAGAAATGCTCAACATCCTTAATCATCAGAGAAATGCAACTCTAGATGACTCTGAGATTCCATCTCACACCTGTCAGAATGGCTAAGATCAAAAGCTCAAATGACAGCACATGCTGGTGAGGGTGTGGAGAAAGGGGAACCCTCCTCCATTGCTGGTGGGAGTACAGGCTTGTGCAACCACTATGGAGGTCAGTCTGGCGATATCTTAGAAAACTTGGAATAGCTTTGCCTCAGGACCCAGCCATACCACTCTTCAGGGAATCATAAGGAAGTTTCCTCATCTATGTTTATAGCAGCCTTATTTGTAATAGCTAGAAACTGGAAACAACCCAGATGTCCCTCATCCGAAGAATGGGTTAAAAAACTGTGGCACATCTACACAATGGAATATTATTCAGCTATCAGAAACAATGAAATTATGCAATTTGCAGCCAAATGGATGGAACTAGAAAAGCTCATCCTGAGTGAGCTAACCCAGACTCATAAGGACGCATATGGCATCTATTCACTTATAGTAGGATTTTAGCTATATTGGAGAAGGTATCGATACTACAACCAACACACCAAAGGGAACTTGGACATAGACTTTTTAATTTTAATTTTAATTTTTTAATTTATTTTTTATATTTTTTTCTATTTTTTAGACTTTTTTATCTATTTGTCTGCTTATTTGTTTGTTTTTTAGTTCTCTCTCCCGGGCAATGAGACACTTTTCACTGATGGTACTGCCTCGTAGACCCCCAATGAATGAGGAGGCTCTTGGCCCTCATACAACCTCTCAACTGAGATGAGGGACTGTTATATAAGGACACCCCACCCCAGAGAAATGGGATGGAAGGGTTAGGAGGTAAAAAAAAAAAATGAAATGTGATGTTTCGGCCTTTTACTACTAATTGTCATAAACTGTTTAGGATAATTAAGAAATGCAAACTAATGATTATGCAAGCCAGTCATTCTGTTAGGTACTATTATAGTTATTTTCTAAGCTAATCAGAAATAAAGCTGCTAAGAGACAAGCAACATCTGCTTACCCTAATAAAAGAGATAGATAGGGCCTCTTCAAAAACCTCAAGAGATCTCAGAATATGGCATTCAGAGATGTTTTCGTAACTTCAGATTTTTTTTATATCAAGACATATCAACTCCTGACAGCACCCCCTATTCTACCCCAAGTAGAAGATGAGCATCGAAGAATATCCAGTGGGAGATGATTGAATTAGTCACAAGCCTATCTCTTGGTAGGAAACCCCCTTGCTCCAACTGTAGACAGAATGCTGTCCAGAAAGGACAAAACCTGGAAGCAGGTAAGTCAACAGCCTAGCTCTGCCAAGACAGGGTAGGCAAGTCCTTCAAAACCCCTGCTCTACAATCAATGTTTATCAGAGAAATGGGGCCACATGACTAAAGATCGATGCTGTAATGTATGGAGAGAAAATGGGAACTGTCCAGGCAGCCACTGGTATGTCATTTCTTAGTTTTGGAAGCTGCAGGTCCTGTACTTCCTATAAAATCAGATATATTTTTCCCTCTCAGGTCTCTGAGGTGGTTGAAGAACAGATAGCTAGAGTCTCATAGTTAAATTTTGAGTTGTTTAGGAGTCAAGAGAGTGTTATAGATCTAAGAGAATACTTTTAAAATTGTGTTGCAAGTTAGTATGAATGTTGAGTTAGATATAGAACTTTAAACTCATGGAGATGGTTAGATAGTAGAATGTTAAAGTCAGGTACCAAAAACATATGGACTGGACATTGGGAATGTACGCTAAGCCATATAACCCTCTTAACTGTGGCCTAATTACCTCTGTTTTTTTTTTTTTGTATTGTATTTATTATTATAAGAGAAAGAGCCATTTGTTGGACTGAAAGGGGAAACTCTAGGGGGAAATAAGATATACCTTAAAGTTAAACAAAAAAAGGGAAGAGGATGTGGGGTTGAAGGTGGGAGGGTGGGACTGGATGGGGAATAGGGAGGGGACTGCTATTGAAATGTGACTTGAAGAAATAAAAAATAAAGGAAAAAAAAGAATACGGACAGAGTAAAAAAAGAAAAAAAATCTAGAAGCCACGGCCCAACCAGTAAACTGATCATACTAGTAACTCTCAATTCTGTCCACCTTGGCTCACAGCCCTCCTCTGCAGCTTGAGGTTCTATCTATGTATGTACATGTAGGCTGGCTTTAAAATGCACTGAAGAAATTATTGCTTGACTAGAAAGGGTTTATCCTGAGGTCCTTCCCTTCTTTCTTGAATGTTCTCAATGAGAGCCATAGAAGTAAAGCCACTATGATTGCTAGGTTCTGAGGTGCTGTTTGCTCTGTGAAGATGTCTAGCTTAGGAGTCTTAAATCCCACCCATCTCAGAGACCAAGGCTGGCTATGTGAAGGAATAAAGTCCACTGGGCATTGATTTTTACTGAGCTGCCCCTTGTGGGCAGGTTGAGACAGGACACAAAGGGTTTGTCAACATTGCCTCATTAGCCAAATTTTCAGAGAAGTGAAATATTGAGAAAAAATTGAAAAAAAAAGTCAATTTAATAAAATATTGACAGTGAATTTAAAACTTAGAAATCATATATATGTATATATATATATGCATGGAGTATATGTAATTTTCATTTTGAATTATTCTCTGTTATACATTAAAACTAATCAATAAAGCATTTGTTTCTTGTTCTTATTATAAGGAAGGGGACTATTATCATAGAGACCCTCAGGACTAGGGATTTGTATCAGAGGGTGTTTTCTTTTTGGTGTATCATCATAACATACACCAAATATTCAAGCTGGTCATTTTCGTACTGCCCGATATTCCAGTCACCGGGTACATCTAGATTATTGAAATGGAAGATGAAAGTTACAAAGTTAAAAGTTAACTTATACTAACAGTGTTTGAAAGCTTAATAAGCCTGTGTGGCTAGTAGCTTACTCTCTTAGACATAATTATGAGGAGCTGATAAGTCCTGTAGAATGATCCCACTTTGGATTCCCAGACTGTGACAACCAGGTATATCTAATGACAATGTGGTATGTCAAGATGTTCATATGATATAATGAAGATGTTCACACCGTGGGAGGAAATCTGCTCCCTTAGATATTTCTTCTCAGACACTTATGGGCACGTGAGTGGATTTCCGGCATTATGAGTTTTGGCTGAAATGGTAGTGTAATGGTTTTCCTGGATCTGTGTGATAATTGGTGCCGCCGAGTCATTGTCATGATACTTGCATTAAGTTCAAGTGAGGAAATACTTTTAAGTCCAAGTATTTGGATCCTACTTGCTGTCTGACTTAACCAGTATATTATGGGGTTTGCACCAGACATGACCGAAGAATTCTGGCACTGGGAAAATGGAGAGGTCTGGGTCACAGTCACATGATATCTAGGGTAAATTGTGCTTGTGTTACTGAAGAACTTTCTATAGCTGTGCTTCTTAATGGCCACTTATGTTGTTATCCTGGTAGAGTAAATTCAAGGAAAAGAAAGAACAGTCAGAATGGTGGTCTGCCTCAGGAGCCAGAAGACTGACAGCATTTTCATGCCTGTGTAAACAGTCAGGCTTCCTGTTAGTTAACAGTCTTCCAAGATTCCCAAAAGGTGGACTTTGTCTTTCAAATTTATAATGCTCTGTGTGTATGATTTGCTTTACAGTGAAGCTAAAGTGCTAAGGGGGACAGTTATTATCTATGCACAAGGGGGAAGAGCTTGCGATAGGAAGCAAGAGGGACTACCCAGCTGAAGGCTAGTACACACCACTGTCTTATAAATTGTTCGGGTTAATAAAAGAAGAGTCTCCCAAACACTCTTTTATTCTGCTAATTTTCCTTTCCTCCCTGGCCACTACCTGGACTACCTGTACATGCAGGACAGAAGTCAAGTCTTTTCTTCTCTGCAGATTCCATAAGAAAGCTTAATGCCTCTCTAGACATGCAAAAATCAGAGCTGGGTGACTGTTGAGTGACTTCTGGTCCTAAGTCAGAGAAATCCCAGTTTCTCTATGGGGCACCTAGAGGCCTTTATGAAATGCTGCTGTGTTCATGTCAGCCCATCTCAGTCTACAATTGATTAGAATTGTAATGGATTATGTAATTGTATTATATAATTGTATAACCCAATACAATTATAACCAAATCAAACATACTTGAAGATGTAATGCAGTGCTTCTGAAGCATCTCATGCCAGTTGAGGCTGCCTTGTGTGCTCACTAAGCATACGGAGTGCTGACCACAGGCACCTTATTCCACAGTTAAGTCACATGTAGTCCAGGTGACTCCAGTGGTTCTTAGTCTGAGAAACAATGAACTAGTATGCACCAAGCATCCAGACTGAAGCAGATGTTTTCTTTGTTCCTCACCAATTATTGTGAATATATTTTCTTTTACACTGACTGAGAACTAACTATAGTTAGTTACAGCATGAACTGCTCATAGGGATCTATACAGAGCAGACTTTCACATGTATTCAGTATCCAGAGGCATGATTCTGCAATGCCCTATGCATCTCAGAAGTTTAGCTCTCTGAGCTCCTTTTGCAAACAGAATCCATAAAACATTAATAGTTCTAAAAGTAGAAGTTTGTGCCTTATATACTTCTTGAGTTATACCATACTCACATACCCCCATATTTCCCTGTTCTGTCTTCAGTTCTGGATTATGTCCTCATTATCTGGCTTTCTTTGGTTTTATTCACCAAGTTATTTGGAATTGTGCTCCAACTTTCACCATCTCTTGAAGCTATGAGTACTGAGTACTTAAGATTTTCTGGTGTATTCTCCCTGTATTTACCGATTTGAAGTGCTGATGTTGGACACATTTCCTTTCTCTTGTATCTATCATGACACTGGCTGATACTGGGCATTTATATGCTACGATTGCCTCAGTGGCTCAAGCTTTTTGTGGCTTATGTCCCTTCATTAGTCTATAAATATATCAGTGCAGGGTCATTTCAAGGTGTCTTACTGTTCTCTGATAAAAATGATGTGTGGTTTACCATTGAGGGAGAGTGGAGTTCCTGATATCTTGTGTTTTTCTACAGACCATTCATAATAAGAAACATGGCATAACTCAATGAAATGATTCCATGGTATTAAAATTTGTACTGGTAACATTCTGAAGCAAAGTTCCTATTTATTTTTTAGCAATGTACCTGGAGTAATCAAGTGCACAATTGCCCATGTAACTATGGTTAACATAACTTGTGCTCTTTGGGCATCCATAAATAAAGTATTGTTTTTGTTATCAACATTATCTACTAGTGAGAGTTTATATGAAAATATTTCATAAGTGGAAAATTATTCTGAAATTATGTTGAAAGCAGTTTGAATGTTTACAGTTTTGTTAATCAGCTTTATGTTGCTATGATAAACTACTGGGAAAAAGCTTGAAAAGAAGAAAAATTCATTTTAGCTCATGGTTTCAGAACTTGTTCCATTGTGAAATTATTCCATTATTTCAATGGCCTATGGTGCTGATTTTCATAGCTGGGAGTACATGGCAGAGCAAAGCTATTCTCCTCCTGTTAGAAAGGAGAAGAAGTAGAGGGAATGGGGCAGGGATAAATGTCATTATTCCTTGGCATATCCTTAGTGACCTATATCCCCCAACTTGTTCCCACCTGCAATATACCACATCTCTCTGTAGTGAAATTATATCTAACCTATATTAGTCAGGGTTCTTTAGTGTCACAGAACTTATGGAATTTATACATACTTTATTGGGAAATGTATTGGAAGGACTTACAGGCTGCAGACTAGCTAGCACAAATGGGCAGCTATGAATGGAAAGTCCAAGAATCTAGCAGTTACTCAGTCCCATGAGCAACTGGGACTTTCAGCTGATCTTCAGTATAAACTGGAACTTTGAAGAAGTAGAATTCAATGGTTGTTCTGCGAAAGAAAGCAGGCAAAGAGCAAACGAACCCTTCCTTCTTCCATTATCCTTATATAGATCTCTAGCAGAAAGTATGGCCCAGATAAAAGTGTGCCAGGCAGCCACGGGTATGTCATTTCTTAGTTTTGGAAGCTGCAGGCCCTGCACTTCCTATATAAACAGATATATTTATCCCTCTCAGGTCTCTGAGGTGGTTGAAGAATAGATAGCTAGAGTCTCATAGTTAAATTTTGAGTTGTTTAGGAATCAAGAGGGTGTTCTGGATCTAGAATGATGTTTTTAAAATGGTGGTGCAAGTTAGTATGAAAGCTGAGTTGGATATAGAACTTTAAACTCATGGAGAATGGTTAGATAGTAGAATGTTAAAGTCAGGTGCCAAATACATATGGAGTGGACATTGGGAATGTATGCTAAGCCATAGAACTCTCATAATTGTGGCCTATTTATTTCTGTTGTTTTGTACTGTATTTATTGTTATAAAAGAAAGAACCATTTGTTGGACTGAAAGGGGGAGCTGTTGGGGGGAAAGATATACCTTAAACTTAAAAAAAAGGAGAAGAGGATGGGGGGTTGAGAGGGAAGAGCGTGGAACGGTGGGACTGGAGTGGGGAGTAGGGAGGGGATTGTGATTGAGATGTAACTTGAAGAAATAATAATAATAATAAAAACATCTTTAAATGCCAAAAAAGCATGCCTCAAGATCTAAATTAAAGGTATGTATTGACCCAGATTAAGAGAGTGTGTCATCCAACCTCAAGATCTGGATAAAAAGCTTGTATCTTGCGGCTTCAAGATCCAGGTCACAGGTGTGCTCTCCACTTCTGGATTGTAGTTTATTCCAAATATACTCAAGTTTACAGCTGAGAATAGCCATCATATAAACTTTGGTTAAATCTTTTTACTTACATAAATATATAAACAGCTAGATTCTTCTTATATGGTATTCAAGAGTACACTGAAGTCTCTAATCAACATCCCTTGCACAGCTGAACATCAGACCCAACTGACAAAGCTACATATTTGTGAAAATAGTTAATGAGTTTAAATTTGTAAAATAATGGAATAATGTAGGATGGAGTTTCTAATATTTAAAGTAGGAAATCTTTTCTTTTTTAACAAAAGCATGTGTGGTATTATTATAAGTTCCACAAAGGTGATAAATGGTTGTAAGTACTATTCTGTTCTTAGAATTTCTAGTCACATTTCTCTACGTGAAAGTGCTGTACATGTTTCTACATGGTTTAGTGTGTGTGCGTGCATGGGCATGTGTGCTTGTGGAGGCTAGAAACTAATGTCGGGACTTTTCCTCAAACATATCTTATTTCCTAAAATAAACATGTTATCTATCTATCTATCTATCTATCTATCTATCTATCTATCTATCTATC
>CAJQZJ010033863.1:1204507-1222150 GCA_907164525.1 Lophiomys imhausi
ATCTATCTATCTATCTATCTATCTATCTATCTATCTATCTATCTATCCCTATCTATCCCTACCTATCTGTCTGTCTGTCTATGTATTTATCTGTGTATAGGTATATGCATATCTATACCTGTGTGTGTGTGTGTGTTTGTGTGTGTGTGTGTGTGCGCGCGTGTGTGTGTGTGTGTGCGTGCTTGTGTGTGTGTGTGTGTGCGCACGTGCGTGCGTGTGTGTGTGTGTGTGTGTGTGTGTGTGTGCGTGTGTGTGTGTGTGTGTGTGTGTGGTATGTATGCTACTGAAGGTGAGACTGTAACTCAGCGGTAGAGTGCTTTCCTGTCAAGACCTTGTCCCTAGGTTCTATGCCCCAGTGCAAACAAAGAAGCAAAGCAAAACAAACCAAATCCTCTCAAAACCTAAATTGCAGTGTAGATGGGGAGAGGAAGAAGGGTGAGCATGACATGAGCAAAGAAACAAGAATTAATATATGTGTTTTTTCAATGGCAACAATTCTGGCTTGACTATTTCAGTAGGAAGAGGTGTGTTGATGCTTGAGACCAATGCTATATTAATTAAGATGTAAAAACTGTATTTACCAACATCCTTTAGTCAAGAAAGAAATAAATGCATATTTGGAAGTCATTGAAACACACTGGAAGTACAAAGGCTCTGCCAACTGACAGTTGATGTGGCATTTGTGCTTGGCAGGATTGGCTTTTATGGTGTTATTTTTGGAAGACCTGGGAATAGAATGTAGGACCTCATTCATGCTAGGGGTATTCTATATCACTGGGCTACATCTCCTGTCAGGTATCTGGCTTCCAAAGGTGAATACTCTACTCTTCCATTTGAAGTGACATCCCATCCCATGTAACAAACAAAAAAGAGTCCATCACTATTTAATCAGAAGGTGTATAGCTTCACAGAGATAAGTGTTTCATAGCTGCAGTTTTGTAGCTGAAGTCCAGTTTGCTTCACAATTTGCAAGCAAATATATTGCTACACATCAGAATTCAGAATGATATGGCCATTTGGTAACATTTGTGATGGGAGAATGCCAATGCATTATGTTAAATAAAAACTTTAAGCAAGGGGAAGGCAACCTCGCTCTCTCAGCTTCTGCTTGCCACCACCCAGTCTGAGCTTGCTGCTTCAAGCTGTGAAGGACTTTACCAGCAATTGCCTGTGTTCCTCAGAGAAAAAAAGAAAGGAACCTACTCAACATCAGTAAATATTTCTAAGTGTTTTGGTTTCCACGTGTCTTAAGTGTGAATTTGAATAAGCGTTTTGTTCAAGTAAATGGCTCCTCACTCATTTTCCTACAATAATATTGGCAGAGTTTAGTTAATGACATTCAACTATCTGCTCTGCTCAGCAATGTAATGCAATTGTAGGAAATAAGAAATTCTCTGAAAGGGAATCTCATCTCCCACAACTTTACAAAGTACCAATGTTGAGCCTTGATGGAAAAATTGAGTTAAAAATAAAATGAGAGGTTTGTGCATTCACCATTTAATAGCCAAAAAAATTGGTTCCCACTGCCACCAAACTCTCAAACCCTTCCCAGGTTTCTCCTCATATTATCTATCCCCTCTGTGAATCCAATAATAGCCTATGGCCATTCTTATTTCTGAACTTCATCAGCATTTAGATACAACATAATCTGAGATCCATGATCAGCATCCTACTCTCCTTTCTTGTAATCCATGCAAACTATTCAGCAAATCTTTCTCCCATGTTTTTCCAAAACACAGAACCAAAGCCAGCATACAAACCAGAAGGGGTTTGAGAGTCAACTGGCATGGTGCCCCAGACACACCATCTTTCCCAAATCTGCATTATTTTCTTCACCACTTCAGAATCTTCTATCTTCCACAGCAATTAATAGCACTTCACAAACCATCCCTTTTTCATTTAGTGTCTTTGTTGCCTTTGTTTTCCCATGAGAAAGCATTGTAGTATTTGGAAAAAAAAGGCTCATGTTCTTATTTTTAGTACACAAGAACTGTGCCTGCCTCTCAGTCAGTGTTCAGTATTCATAGAAAAAAATCATACAGAGCTATGGTGTTCAGGCAGGGTCAGCCTTACCCTCCAGGAGCAAGTGACATTGTCTGAAGATTTTTGGCATGCATGTGCATTTGCATCTGTATACATGTGTGTACATTTGATATCATGCTACTGACATCACACAGTGCATAAAAAATAAGTAGATCCTAAAAGTCAACAGAGCTGAGCTTAAGAAACCCTGATGTACAGAGATGTACATAATATGATTCTTAAAATATGTGATTAGTAGCAAGATTTTATGTTAGTTATACTTGCACATTAGAAGTATGTGTGTGTAAAGTTCTTGCTTTTTTGTGTGTAGTTACATATGCTCTTTAATTTTCATCATTTTGATCTCATACATGTTCCTTGAATGTATATACACATATAGGCTACTTTAGACATCCTTAAATTTACGTGTTAAAACTAACTTTAAAATATTATTTGTATATAATGGTCTTCCAAAAGTGTAGGATGAAAGATAGGGGATACTATTTTTAGGCTACTAAGAAGCAAAACATTGCCAGGCATGGTGTTCCCTTATAATTCCAGTACACCAGAGACATGAGCAGGGGAATCATCACTGCAAGTTCAAAGGCAGGTACTTGTGCACAGTAAGTTCTAGGAAGCCAACAAAGGCTAATAGTGATACCATGTCAAATAAATTAATAAATAGAAAAATAAATAAATGATTTTTATTTTCATTAACTCTAAATATAAGTCCAAACCATATTAGATGCATGCCTAGAATTTTAACTAAATTAAATTAAGCATATTTTAAACCACAATGCTTATGAATTACCTCTCAGAAAAATTGAAGGGCAAGTGTTAGACCTGTAGTTAAAATCCCTAGCTTGACTGCTCTTCTGACTTTTTGTGCAGTATTTTCTTTTTATATTTAGCAAATGAAAATTAAACACATAAGCTCAGAAAAGAGAAGACAAAATACAATGGAATGTAGTTGGGGGCCCCATGGAAGAGACTGCAGAGGGGAAGGGTTGGTGGGTGCTCTTGAGACATGGTGCAGACCAGCAGGGGTGGCTTTGGATGAGCAACTGGGAAGCTCCTCAACAAAGAAATAAAAATTGTGGCAAACAGAGCTTGCATTTGAAGAGAAAGTAGTCAACGTACCCGGCAAAGAGCCTGAACCTAAGTGACTCTCTCTCTCTAACTTGTTAGTCATGTATGTTTGCTCTTTACCTTTTGACCCTTTGTAGAACTAGCTATTGTTCCCAGGCTTTCCTTGGAATATATATAATTGGCCCTATGAATTTGGGAAGGAAATCAAAGTTTATCTCAAGGTGACACTGGAGTGCACTTTGATGATAGCAACTAAAAATTTTGACTGATGTTTACATCAGTCAAATGCGCATGAATCCTTGATACTATAAGCACAGTATTGTTTATAAGACTTTTTGGCAGCACAATTCTAAGATTACAGTAGCATAACTATTGTGTAGCACAGTGAGTATTTTTTATAATATTTTTTTAAATTTAAAATTTCTGGATATTTTTACTTTCTGTATGTATATTAACTCTTTCATTGTTATTCAGTATTCCATTGAACAACTTTGTAGTGATACTAACAAGAGTGTCTAGGTTAAACACTGGTAGAGGAAGTGGACACAAAATTCCACCCTAACAAAAACTTATTCATAATTGATACCTGCTAGGAAAGGAAAAAAAGAAGTTTTCTCACATGTAGTGTCATTGGGTCTATCAACCACACTCAACTGCAGGCTCCATACCAAGTTGACCAAAACAAAACAGACCCATGTGTTTTGTGTGCTTTTTGGTTTGTTTCTGTACTGTTTGCCTTGTTGATTTTCCTTTTATGTTGTTTTTATTTTCTTTGTTTTTTCTGTTTTGTCTTATATTTTTGAGAGAGAGAAAGAATGTGAGGTTGGGTAAGTAGGGAGGTGGGAAGGATTGGGGAAGAGTTGGGGATGGGAATTAATATGATCAAAATATATTTTATGTAAAGAATTTAAATAACAAACACCTACAAATTTTAAAAACAAGCAGGTTGATTGTCAGGGTGTCCATCTACTGAAGATAGCCTCTTTAAGCTCATAATCATTTTTATGCTTGTATTACTTTTAATAAAGCAAGGCTTACATATTTTGATTTTTATATATGTCTATGTAAACTTTGAGAACCTTTGTTTCTATGGAACTTTATAAATAAATTTGAATTACATTTGAAATATTGAGAATTATAGATAGAGTACAAAGAGTGCATGTGTCTGTCCCCTGTTAGAGATGTAGGTTTGAAAACAGGTTGAATGTCTTGGAAAGAGGATAAAATATAACATACTTAAGTCCTATTATATTTATCCATAAAAATACTGTTACTTGAGATTATACAGCCAGCCATTCTTTGTCTATTTACTAATGCTTTTTCTTCTCTCCCTCTCTCTTTTTCTCCCTCGTCTCTTCTCCATTCAATTCCATACTGACTTCTCAAGTTCTGCATCAGAACACTGTAGCCTCTCCTTCCACCCTGCCCCTATTTCTAGTCAATCTTCCCTTCCTAAGCTCCCTCCCTCCACTCATTGCTCTATCACAGACCCCAACTCAAGCAGGCAGTCCCTGGATATCTACAGGCCACTCTGACTAGAGAAGCAAGGAAATGAACTGCAGATCTTCACCTCTTCTTCAATTCCTCCAAATCCAATCCCCAGTCTCATATACAGTTCTGTGGCAGACCACCAACTGCAACCACCTCATCCCCTGCCAGATCTTCAGAGGATCACACAGATCTTCCCTGCTGTAATTTCCCTCCCCTACCCATCCTTTTATCCCAGATCTCAACTCTAGCAGACATTACCTGGGAACCCACAGGCCGCTCAGGCCAGAGAAGCAGGTATGCTCACAGTAGAACCTGACCTAGACCACAGCTTAAAAACACACTCAATGAAAGCCAGAACAATATGCCTGTACTAGAGCCCAACAACTCTTACACAGCAGGGCCTACGTTTTCCAACATAGGTGAAGCACAAGAAGAATAGCCTTTATGAATGATAGAGGTCCTTTTCTTTTCTCATTTGTTTGTTTGCTTATTTATTTATTTATTTTTCACTTTCCATCCCTATCACAGTCCCCTCCCTCTTCTTCACCCAATCCTATCATCCTGCCCTCTTCCCTCATCTCACTGCCCTACCATCCCTATACCAGCCCACCCCGGCACATCAAACTGGGTCAGGACTAAGTGCATCCTCTACCCACTGCAGTCAGACAAAGCAGCCCAGCTGGGATAAAGTGTTCCAGGAACAGGCAACAGAGTCCATGTCAGAGACAGCACCCACTCCAATTGCTAGGTGACCTAATGATGACCAAGCTACCCATCAGTTGTGTAGGGAGCCTACGTCTAGTCCACTCATGTTCTTTGGATAGTGAGTCTTTATGAGCCAACATGGGCCTACGTTAGTTGACTCTGTAGAGTTCTTGTCCCCTCCAGGTCCTTCTATCCTTCCCCCAAGTCTTCCACAAGACTCCCAGATCTCCAGTCATTGAAGACTAGGTTCACAACGAAAAATATAAGATAGAGGTCCTTAAAGAGAACAGTGGATTAATTACTTAAAGAAGTCTATGAAAACATCAACAAACAGTAGAAGGAAACAACACAAAACAAACAAACAGTTCAAGATCTGGAAGTGAAATAGAATCAATAAAGAAAACCCAAAAGGAGTGAAATCTGGTAATGAAAAATTTAGGAACTCAAGCAGGAACTACAGAGGTGACCTTCATCAACAGAGTAGAAGCAATGGAAGGAAGATTCTCAAGCATTAAACATACCATAGAAGAAATGGATACTTAGGTCAAAGAAAATGCTAAATCCAAAAAACTCCTGGCTCAACACATCCAGGAAATCTGGGACACTATGAAAAGACAAACTCTAAGAATACTGAGATTAGAGGAAGAAAAAGAAACCCAGGTCGAAGGGCCCGAAAATATTTTCAACAAAATCATAGATGAAACTGCCTAACCTAAAAAACAAAGTGCTGATCAAGATGCAGGAAGCATAGAGAACACCAAACCAAACAGATGAACTAGAAAAGAAAGTCCTCTCGGCACATAATAATCAAAGCATTAAGCATATAGAACAAATAAAGGATATTAAAAGCTGCAAAAGAAAAAGGCAAAGTAACATATATAGATAGAATTACACTTGACTTCTCAATGGAGACTCTAAAAGCAGAAGAGCCTGGACAGATGTGCTTCCAACTCTAAGAGACCACAGATGGCAGCCCAAGCTACTATATCCAGAAAAGCTTTCAATCAGAACATATGGAGAATAAGACATTCTGTGATAAAACCAAATTTAAGCAATATCTATCACTAATCCAGCCCTATGGAAGGCACTAGAAGGAGAACTCCAACCTGAAAAGGATATCTATATCTAAGAAAACATAGGAAATAAACAATTCCAGTCAAGCAGATCAAAAAGGGAGAAAGACACACATACAAACACACACACACACACACTCCCCAAAACCCAACAACAAACAAACAAAAAACCAGAAAACTGAAGAAAAACTACTGAACAAACACTGCTGATGTCTTTCAACATCAAGGATCTGAATTACCCAATAAAAAGACACAGACTTACAGAGTGAATGTGACAATAGAGTTGATCTTTTTGCTATATACAAGAAATATACTTTAATAGCAAGTATATTTCAGAGCAAAAGGATCGATAAAGATTTTCCAAGCAAATGGACTGAAGAAACAAGCTGGTGTAACCATTTTAATGTCTGATAAAATAGACACTAAAAGAAATATAATCAGAAAAGATAGGGAAGGACAATACAAACTCATAAAGGAAAAATCCACCAGAGGACATTGCAATTCTTAACATCTAGGCACCAAACACAAGGGCAGCCACATTCATAAATGAAACACTACCACAGCTTAAATCACATATTGACCCTCACACACTGATAGTAAGAGACTTCAGTACCCCACTCTCACCAATAGACTACTCAGCCAGGAAAAAACCTAACATAGAAATACTAGAGCTGACAGTATATATCAACTGGTCCTGACAGATACTTATAGAACATTTCTTCCAAACACAAATGCATATACTTTCTTCTCAGCATCTCATGGAACTTTATCCCAGACTGACTATATACTCAGACAAAAAGCAAGTTTCAACAGATACAAGAAAATTGAAATAACATCTGAATCCTATCAGACCACCATGGGTTAAAGCTAGATATCAGCAACAATGGAAATCTTACAAACTCATGAAGACTGAACAACTCAATACTGAATGAAAAGTGGATCAATATAGAAATTGAAAAAGAAATTAAACACTTTCTAGAATTGAATAAAAATGAATATACAGTATACCCAAACTTATGAGGCACAATAAACATATTCTAAGAGGCAAGTAAATATCATTAAGAGCTTACTTTTAAAAATTGGAGAGATCCCGTACTAGCAACTTAACAGCATACCTGAAAGCTCTGGAACAAAAAGAAGAAATCACAGCCAAAAGTTTAGATGGCAAGAAATAATAATACCTAGGACTGAAGTTTCTAAAAATAGAAACAAACAAACAAATAAACAAAAGCAACTCAAAGAATTAATGAAACAGAGTTAGTTCTTCAAAACTATCAATAAGACTGACAAATCCTTATCCAAATTGACTAATAGGCAGAGAGATAGAATATTGAAATTAAGAAAATGAAAAGAGGGGGGCATAGCAGCAAACACCAAGGAAATCATAGAATCATAAAGTCATATTTTAGACACTTGTACTTCATTAAATTGGAAAATCTAATTGAAATGGACAATTTTCTTGATACATACCACTTACCAAAGCCAAGTCAAGGTCAGATAAGAAATTTTGGTAAACTTATAACCTCTAGTTAACTAGAAGCAGCTATTTAAAGTCTCTCCTGACAACATAGTTGCCTACACCTATAGCCAACTGTTTTTTATAAAGAAACAAAAACACACACTGAAAAAAAAAATCTTTGACATTGATGGTGGTTAAAGGGGATGGCTCCATGTGGAAGAATCCAAATAGATCCCTACACATAACTCCAAATGGACCAAAGATCTCAACATAAAAGCAGTTCACTACGTAACAGTCCCCAGTCCCAGTTCAGCTTTCATATGAGGGCCAAGAGCCTCCTCATACACTGGGGTCCTACAAGGCAGCACCACTAGGGCAACGTGTCTTATTGTCAGGAAAAAAAAATCTGTGTTCATGTTCTCTTTGGTGTATTGGTTGTAGTATAGTTATTCTGTACTATATGGCTAAAATCTTACTCTAAGTGAATAGATGCCATGTGCATCCTCTGAGTCTGGGTTACCTCATTCAGGATGAGCTTCTCTAGTTCCATCCATTTGGCTACAAATTGCATGATTTAGTTGTTTCTGATAACTGAGTAGTATTCCATTGTGTAGATGTACCACAGTTTTTTAGTCCCACTCCACTCCAGAGGAGTGAGATGGAAGGGATAGGGGGTAGAGGGTGGGAGGGCAGGACTGGGAGGGTGGAAAGAGGACACTGTGATGGAGATGTACCCTGAAGTATTAAATAAATATTAAAAAAATAAAAAAGCTTAAAGAAAATCAGTTACCCCGAACCTGATAGAACAGAAAGTGGGGAATAGCCCTGAACCCATTGGAACAGGAAGAGACTTTCAAAATAGAACACCATTAACACAAACACTAATATCAACTATTAATAAATTGGAAGTCAGGAAACTGAGACCCTTCTTCTGTTCTGCCTGCAAGATATGCTAGGTCAATGATGACATAAATCAGTGGGTGTAGCCAACCAATATATGATTTGACTTGTCTCTCTCCATGAGATGAAACACATACATACCACTCACTGCTTGGGTGACCAAAAACCAGAGACTAGATACCCCAGGGACATTGAGTAAAATCAAATACTCCTATTCTAAAAATCAAAAAACAAAAACAAAAGTGGCAAATGACTCCTAGTGATATTCTTTTTTTATGTTTATTTATTACTTCAAGTTACATCTCCATCACAGGGCTCTCTTTCCACCACCCCCCATTCCACAGTCCTATCCTCTCCTCCCTCTCTCACCTATCCCACTCCTCTAGTGTGGAGTGTTTCTGCATATCAACCCCTCTCAGTTCAGTGGTCATATGAGGGCTAATAGCTACCTTTTGCACTGAGGGCCTGCATGGCAGCACCTTGAGGGTAAATTGTCCCACTAATAAGTAACAAAGTCTGTGTTCCTGATCCTTTTGGTGTGCTGATTGTAGGATAGTTATCCTGTACTATATGGCTAGAATCCAATTATAATGAGTAGATGCCATGTGCATCTTTCTGAGTCTGGGTTAGCTCACTCAGGATGAACTTTTCTAGTTCCATCCTTTTGGTTGAAAAATGCAAGATTCCCTTGTTTCTGACAGCTGAGTAGTATTCCATTGTGTAAATGTACCACAACTTTTTATCCATTCATCAGTGGAGGGACATCTGGGTTGTTTCCAGTTTCTAGGTATTACAAATAAAGCTGCTATGAGCATAGATGAGGAGATGTCCTTGTGGTTTGGGGAGAAATTGTTTGGGTGGATACCCAGAAGTGGTATGGCTGGGTCTTGAAGTAGACCTATTCCAAGTTTTCTAAGAAATTACCAGACTTATTTCCATAGTGGTTATACAACTTTGCACTACCACCAGCAATGGAGGAGTGTTCCCCTTTCTCCACACCCTCACCAGCATATGCTGTCCTTTGAGTTTTTGATCTTAGTCATTCTGACAGGTGTGAAATGGAATCTCAGAGTCGTCTTGAGTTGCATTTCTCTGATGATTAAGGATGTTGAGCATTTCTTCAAGTGCCTCACTGCCATTAGAGATTCCTCCCTTGTGAATTCTCGGTTTAGCTCTGTTCCCCATTTTTTGATTGGAATATTTGATTTCTTGGTGTTTAATTTCTTGAGTTCTTTATAAATTATGAATATTAGACCTCTGTTGGAAGTGGAGTTGGTAAAGATCTTTTCCCAATCTGTAGGTTGCCATTTTGTTCAAATGACAGTGTCCTTTGCCTTACAGAAGCTTTTCAGTTTCATGAGGTCCCATTTATTGATTGTTGATCGAAGAGCCTGAGCTGTTGGTGTTCTGTTCAGGAAGTTGTCACCTGTGCCAATGAGTTCAAGGCTTTTCCCCACTTTCTCTTCTATTAGATTTAGTGTGTTGGGCTTTATGTTAAGGTCTTTGATCCACTTGGACTTAAGTTTTGTGTAGGTGATAAGTATGGGTCTAATTTCATTCTTTTACAAGACAACATTCAGTTAGACCAGCACCATTTGTTGAAGATGCTGTCCTTTCTCCATTGTATGATTTTGGACTCCTAATGATATTCTGGTATTCTCGTAGATCAATGCCTTGCTCAGCCATCATCAGAGAAGCTTCCTCCTGTAGCAGATGGAAACAAATACAGAGACCCTTGGCCACACATTATGCAGAAAGTGAGAGACTTTGCTACACTCAGCCCTAAATGGGATATTGCTATCAAATCCCGTCAGGACTCAGGGAACTGTGAGGGAGGAAGCAGAGGTGGAGCATATATAGGAGCCAGCGGGGATGAAGGACACCATGATACCAAGGCCCTCTAAACCAACATGAACAAAAGTCATATGAACTCACATAGACTGAGACCACATTCTCAGTTTCTGCATGAATCCGTCACACATCCTCTGCACATATATTATGGCTTCCAGTTTAGTATGGAATTCCTGGGTGTGTGAACAAGTGGGTTTTTGAGTTTTGTGCTTTCTCCTGGGCTCTTTCGTTCTGTTTGTTTGTTCAACTCCACTGTGTTTATTTTTGTTTTATATTTTTACATTATATTTTATTATTATCCTTTAAAAGCTATCCACATTGATTCAATTCCATTGCTTATAATATATATTGTTTTTCTTCTAAGAAAAGCTTCTGTATGAATATGCTTGTCCTGTATAGTTTGTTTCCTTACCTAAACAAATGGAATACATTTTCTTTATTTTATTTATAGTCTATAATTAACATTTTGGGGTTGAGAGCTTTTCTCAAAAACATAAACTGGGATGGGTGATGTGAATGTCAACGTGTGAGTTCATCATCTTCAACCATGAATCAATTCAAGCCTAATATAAAAGAAATGTTTTAACCAATAATATAATCTTTTCAGAATCAAAGAAATTTATGAGATCCAGCAGCACCATCAGGATGGTAGAGCCAACAAGAGACAGGCCTGGGACGTCAGAGTGTATTTGGGTGTATTTTTCCTCAGCTGCATTGCTAAAGTTTCTGATCTTGGGTATATATCAGTTAAACTCTCTAATGTATGCTATGCCTGTAGTTAAATTTCTTGTCAACCCCAAATTCCACTTTAAATTCTAAATTTTTTTGCCAAGTAGAAAGTCAACTTCTTAGTTCAATTCAAAAATCAGTTTTAATTACAATTAGAAAACTCCAATTCTTTGGTTTCATAAAATATATTTCCATGCAATTATTTTTACTCATTTTCTTTACATTTTATTTTGCGTGAACATGTGTACATATTTATTTGAGTGGGTAGACATGAGTGTACAAATGCTTGTAAATGCTAGAGGACAACAGTAGATGTCCTTTAAGAAACACTGTGTGCTTTAAGTAGTATGGCCCCTATAGGCTCATAGATTTGAATGCTTGGTCACCAGGGGTGGGACACTATTAGGACACTATAGGACACTATTATGTGGTCTTGTCTGAGTAGATGTGGCATTGTTGGAAAAAGTGTATCATTGGGGATAGACTTTGGGGTCTCAAAAAATCCCTGCCTTTGGGGTTTAGCCAGGCCTAGTGTCTCTCTCTTGCTACTACCTACCTCTCCAGCACCATGTCTGCTTATGTGCCTCCATGCTTCCTGCCATGACTATATGGACTGAAACTGTAAACCAGCCCCAACTCAGTGTTTGTAGACTTAGTGTAGCTAACTATAGCTGTGGTGAGTTCCTGATTTCACCATCTATGTTGTACACAACTGCGAAGATAGAATTTCAAAGCACTCCTCCCATCCTGCCCTGACATTCTTTCTTCCTCCCCTTCTAAATGTTCCCTATGCCTTGAAGAGTGTGAAATAGTATGTCTACTTAGATCTACCCACTCAATACTCACTTATTTTCAGCACCTTGAGGAGCTATTAGTCTCTGCATTAACAGTGCCAAATAAAGCTTGTCTTTTCAAGACTAAGAGAAGCATGTATGTGTGTAAATGTTAGTATCTTTGAGTCATTTTGACAATATTTTCTTCTAGCAAAACAAAAACAGTAGGGTCACCCCTTAAGATCTCTTCAATTAGCCTAAAATACAATAATCATAAAGTGGTTGGTTACTCCATCACTGTCGTGCCAATACTGTGTTAGTGAGCACTTCTTCCCTACCAACTTAGTTAGCATGTTGGCAAGATAAGCTTACTAGGTAAGACTATAGAAAGCTTTTCTCTCCCCAGAAGTCTGCATAATGTCCTCTGGTACTATGAAAGCATGCCATCAAGAAGGAAAATTTCATATCAGTTTCAGCTTGATTTTTCTGTCTTGCAGTCAGAATATATGGTATCTTCAGCAATAAGATTCTAACTTTGAGTTCTGTTGGGCCACCATGAGTGATATTTTGAACATTTTTTTTTGTTTTGTTTTGGAGGCATCTAGTTCCTGCAAATACATAAAGAGATACCACATCTGGCACTGGGATTTTTCTTTGATAACCCATGGCTTTTAGGATTAGCATTATCTATCCAAATTTTCAATATTTTAAATTAGATTATAAAGTAGCATGTTTCTATATGACTCCTCCTCCTCCTCCTCCTCCTCCTCCTCCTCCTCCCTCTTCTCCTTCTTGAGACAAGTTCTCACTATATAGGTCTGACTGTCCTGGGCACTCACTATGTAGACAGGGTGGTCTAGCCTTGAATTCACAGAGATCCTCCTGCCTTTACCACTATAATGCTGGGATTAAAAGAGTTCACCATTACACCTGGCTTTATTACATGACTTCTTAGTATAACCTTAATTTATACTAAAATATCCTCTTCTCTCCTTTTACTTTGCCTCCGTCTCTACTTAAACCTTGCCACCTCTGATATCCCTACCTTTCTCTACATGCATATTGCACATGCTCTCCTGTCCCTACTCTGTTCAGGCCTCTTTCCTTGAGTCCCTTATGTTCCCTTTCTATCTTCCTTGTCTCAAAAGACATGCCAAGTTAAACACATGAATCTAAAATTTTGATGCCATGATACACATCCAGAAGAAATCATGCAGCATTTATCTTTCTGTGCCTGAGTTTTCTCACTCAGTATCAAATTTTCAATTCCATCTATTTTTATGAAAACATCATGATTTCATTTTTATTTATAGCTGAATAAAAAAATCTGTTGTGTAAAAGAGCCACATTTTTATTATACATTTTCAGTCATTGATGGACATTCAGGTTGATTGCATTTCCTAGCTATTGTGAATAGAGCCACAATGAACATGAATGTACAAGTATCTCTGTAGAAGGATGTATAGTATTTTGGGTAAATTCCCAGAGTTGTATAACTAGATCATATGATAGTTCCATTTTTAGCACGTGGGAGTCCACGGTGGCAGAATCAGTTTGCTGTCATCACCCCCACATGAGTATGCAAGGGCCCTCTTTTGTCCTTAACATTGACATCCCTTTGTAACTTGGTTGAAATGTAAATTCTCAAGTCCTGACTAAGATTTGTACGTAGACATTCCTCAAAACTCAGGATTGACCACCTAACTGGGAACCATTGTTCTACACCATGGTGTTAAGTTACTACTTCAGTGAAAAGTATAATTTCCAGGTTTCAGCCAGGATTGTGATGCAGGCCTATAATCCTAGCTGCTTAAGAAAGCTGAGGCAGGAGGATCACAAAGTTCCTGATAGACCTAAACATCAGAGCAGTCAAAAGCCCTTATAAGCAAATTTGCAAGACCTTGTTTCAAAACATAATGTTAAAGTGAGGGTTGGGGATAAAGAGTTTTGGTGGAGTGATTGTTTAATGCAAATATTTCGATCCTGACCAACAGAAGACTTACTAGAGTCACTTACAGATGCTTGAACTGAGGTCTTCATAATTCAATGCCTGCCTTACTTACATCTGCAGGGAGCACAGGAAAACCAAAAGATGCCATGATGGATGAGTGCAGAAGTAAGCACGCAAGACAGGTCACACTCTGCTTCCTGATTGTCCCTATCCCTTTCCATCTGTACACTTCTTCTGTGTGTCTTTCCATCAGCTCTTATCAAGTTTCACACTGAGTACTCATGTAAGCCTTTCAAATAGGTAACCATTGAGGTATTAAAGATAAAAGTAAACCAGTAAGGTAATATTAAAAAAAAAATCCTTTGGAAAAATCCCATTGGCAGCTGGACACACAATATACTCTGTAATTCCGGTATTGAGATGGTGAGGCAAGGGACCACCAGTTAAAGACTAAGCTGGGCCACATAGCCAAACTTTATCTTGGGAACAGCACACTATTATAACCGGAACTGAGGGTGTGCCATCTGACAAAGTAAGACAGGAAGATATGCTCCCAAAAGAATGGGAGGGACTGTACTGAAATTAAGACAGTAATTTGAGGCATCATAGTGGACACCAAAGGTTGCAGGGTTTTATTTATTATTACAATTATAAGAACAATAAAACTGCAACAGGAAGCAGGGTCTGTGTGATTTGGCAGTCATCTATGCGGTGCAGCTGCGGCCATCAGCTCTCTTGCTCTCCATGGGCCATTAACCAAGCCAGCAGCTTCAGCAAGTACAAATTAATACAGTGGTCTGACAAAGGAATATCTGAGCTAGCAGTTGTTGATAAGGGTACATGTCCCTGGCTTCCTTCTTCATAGGGAAGTCTGAAAGTAGAATGATGAGATTGTTTTTAAATCAGTTCCACGTGGCTTGTCTTCTTGGCACAGAGGAAGAGACTGGGCTTTGGGGAGAGACTGGCAAACTCCTCTCAACTACCAAAAGAAAGGAAGGTGACTTCCATTATCTTGGGGACCCTGGGGACCAGGCACCTTCAGAACCATTCGAGAAAGAAGAAAACTGCATGTTGAAAGGCTTCAATGTTGATTAAAAAGTTTTAAAAAAAATAAAGCCATGGTTCCTTTGCATTCATCATTTGCATTAATTGTGCTGCTATCTCTGGCTTGCAGAAGAGAGTGTTATAAAGAATGCAATGACCATTTTGACATGTTGAAAATGCCTATAATTAATATGGATTAGGAAACAAAAGTGAAATCACCAAGCAATGAGTAATGTCCACCAAAAGATTCCTTCATGGGATGAAATGTATCTTTTATTCATGTTCAAAGAACTTTTGGATAATAATTTTCTAGTGCAGTGTTGAGTTTTAATGGGACTCCTCCTCCTCCCTGAGACACGTCTCCATCTTTTTATCGCTTGTGTTTGCTGGTTTCCATTTGAAAAAGGAAGGAGTCACTTACATAGTTAGCCACTGTTCATCCTGTGACCACGGTATGAGCTGATGATGTCTTCCTCTGTGAAGTCTAGACCTTCTTTTGCTCTCTGCTAAGATATTTGCACGTTCCCTCCCACGCTTGCTTTCCTAAGTGCTGCTCACTCAAGAGAAGCAGTTCATTCGATTTGAATATGAGGTCCCTGTTGCTTGTCACATCCCAGCTCCTGTACTTTTGATTCTGAGGAGCCCACACCAGGTCTCCCAGCTGCCTCATGGTTTCTGATATATGCTTTCAAGTATCATATAGATTAGCCTAAGGGTAGTTACTTGATTAATGTCTGTCTTCCAGCAGCGTCCATTAGTTTTTCATCAGTATAGACTGGCACTTAGCGAAGTGCCTGCTTGGCTTATCCTGGGCAATAATAGCTGTCAAATTATTTTGAGTAGGGAATAATATGATGGCATATGTTTTAGAAAAACAACCCTTGTAGTAAGTTTGGAGGTCACACTGGAGAGCAGATTGATTCATAATGGGAAGTTCTTTGAGGTCACTATTGCAGCTATTCAGGAAGAAAGGGGGTGAAGAATGTCAAATTTATTGTGTACCAGTGCTCACTTGCCAAATATTTATTGATTGTTTACACAGTGTGAATGCCAGGTTACATGCTGGATGCTGAGGCAGAAAAGGAACTAACTTTATTCAGAAAACGGGAAGGACAGGATGGATTCCATTGGCATGTTCAAGGTAGAATCAATGATACCCACTGAGTAGTTGTACATGTGGGAGAAGGAATTCATGAGGAATGGGAAGTTTCAACTTCAGTGAATAGATGGAAGGTGGCTCTGTTAACCTGATTTTAGAAGTTGGAGACGTTTGTCAGATTTCCAGAGAACCAAAAGTTTCTTCAGTTTTAAATCCTTGTTCAAAGAAGAACTTCTAGTAGGTTTCTAATATTGGCCTAACCAGACTGAGAAGAAGAAAATAATTATTTAAAGTATTAAAAATTGCACATGAGTAGTATTCTATTGTGTATATATACCACAGTTTTTTTTTCTTATCCATTCCTCAATTGAGGGACATCTGGGTTGTTTCCAGTTTCTAGCTATTACAAATAAGGCTGCTATGAACATAGATGAGGAAACTTCCTTGTGATTTGGTGAGGAGTCATTTGGATATATACCCAGGAGGTGTATGGCTGGGTCTTGAGGAAGAGCTAGTCCAAATTTTCTAAGATATCACCACACTGATTTCTATAGTGGTTGTACAAGTTTGCACTCCTACCAGCAATGGAGGAGTGTTCCCCTTTCTCCATAATCTCGCCAGCATGTGCTGTCATTTGAGTTTTTGATCTTAGCCATTCTGACAGGTGTAAGATGGAGTCTCAGAGTTGTCTTCAGTTGCATTTATCTGATGATTAAGGATGCTGGGCATTTCTTCAAATGTTTCTCAGCCATTAGAGATTCCTCTCCAGAAACAACAAAATTTTACAATTTGCAGCCAAATGGATGGAACTAGAAAAGCTCATCTTGAGTGAGCTAACCAAGACTCAGAAAGATGCACATGGCATCTATTCATTTATAATCAGATTTTAGCCATATGGTACAGGATAACTATAGTATACCCACTGCACTAAAAGGAACAGGAACATAGACTTTGTTAACTGTTAATGAGACCTTTTGCTCTAGTGGTGCTGCCATGTAGGCCCCCAGTGTATGAGGAAGCTCTTAGCCTTCATATGACTGCTGAACTGGGGCAGGGGATTGATATGTAGGGACACTCCATTATGGAGGAGTAGGAGAGAAGGGAGAGGGAGTAGAGGGTGGGAGGATAGGACTGGGAGGGGTGGAAAGAGGGCACTGTGATGGAGATGTAACTTGAGTAATAAATAAACATTTAAAAAATTGCACATGGGGGTAAACATCTAAACTTAGCAAAATCTCTAACCATAGCAAGACCCTGATACAGGAGGATCATGAACTCTAAGCCAGCCTGGTTTAAGAGTAATTTCTTGTTTCAAAAATAATTTAGTGAAGAAATAAGGAGAGGTAGAAATAGATAAGTAGACAATGGATATAGGTTAGATAGAGAGATGGATAGGTAGATAGATAGATAGATAGATAGATAGATAGATAGATAGATAGATAGATAGATAGATAGAT
>CAJQZJ010033863.1:1223119-1272509 GCA_907164525.1 Lophiomys imhausi
CAGTCCCCTCCCTATTCCCCCTCCAGTTCCACCCTCCCACCCTCAAGCCCCCATCCTCTTCCCTTTTTTTTTCTTTTAAGTTTAAGGTATATCTTATTTCCCCCTACAGTTTCCCCTTTCAGTCCAACAAATGGCTCTTTCTCTTATAATAACAAATGCAATACAGTACAACAGAGGTAATTAGGCCACAGTTATGAGGGTTATATGGCTTAACGTACATTCCCAATGACCAGTCCATATGTATTTGGTACCTGACTTTAACATTCTACTATCTAAACATCTCCATGAGTTTAAAGGTCTATATCTGACTCAACATTCATACTAACTTGCAACACAATTTTAAAAGTATCTTCTTAGATCTATAACACTCTATTGACTCCTAAACAACTCAAAATTTAATTATGAGACTCTAGCTATCTGTTCTTCAACCACCTCAGAGATCTGAGAGGGATAAATATATCTGATTTTATAGGAAGTACAGGGCCTGCAGCTTCCCAAACTAAGAAATGACATATCTGTGGCTGCCTGGACAGTTCCCATTTTCTCTCCATACATTACAGCATCGATCTTCAGTCATTTGGCCCTGTTTCTCTGACAGACATTGATTGTAGAGCAGGGGTTATGAAGGACTTGCCTACCCTGTCTTGGCAGAGCTAGGCTGTCGACTTACCTGCTTCCAGGTTTTGTCCTTTTTGGACAGCATTCTGTCTACAGTTGGGGCAAGGGGCTTTTCCTACCAAGAGATAGGCTTGCGACTAATTCAATCATCTCCCACTGGAGATTCTTCGATGCTCATCTTCTACTTGGAGGAGAATGGGGGTGCTGTCAGGAGTTGATATGTCTTGATATAAAAAAATCTAATGTTATGAAAACATCTTTGAATGCCATATTCTGCAGATCTCTTGAGGTTTTTGAAGAGGCCCTATCTATCTCTTATATTAGGGTAAGCAGATGTTGCTTGTCTCTTAGCAGCTTTATTTCTGATTAGCTTAGAAAGTAACTATAATAGGCTGTCATAGTACCTAACTGAATGACTGGCTTGCATAACCATTAGTTTGCATTTCTTAATTACCCTAAATAGTTTATGACAATTAATAGTAAAAGGCTGAAACATCACATTTCATTTTTTTCCGTTACCTCCTAACCCTTCCATCCCATTTCTCTGGGGTCGGGTGTCCTTATATAACAGTCCCTCATCTCAGTTGAGAGGTCATATGAGGGCCAAGAGCCTCCTCATTCATTGGGGATCTACGAAGCAGTGCCATCAGTGAAAAGTGTCTCGTTGCCCGGGAGAGAGAACTACTAAACAAACAAACCAATAAGCATACAATAGATAAAAAAGACTAAAAAATAGAAAAAAAATATAACTAATATATAAAAAAATAAAGAATAAAAATTAAAACTAAGAAGTCTATGTCCAAGTTCCCTTTGGTGTGTTAGTTGTAGTATCGATACCTAAAATCCTACTATAAGTGAATAGATGCCATATGTGTCCTTCTGAGTCTGGGTTAGTTCACTCAGGATGAGCTTTTCTAGTTCCATCCATTTGGCTGCAAATTGCATAATTTCATTGTTCCTGATAGCTGAATAATATTCCATTGTATAGATGTACCACAGTTTTTTAACCCATTCTTCAGTTGAGGGACATCTGGGTTGTTTCCAGTTTCTAGCTATTACAAATAAGGCTGCTATAAACATAGATGAGGAAACTTCCTTATGATTCCGTGAAGAGGCATTTGGGTGTATACCCAGAGGTGGTATGGCTGGGTCCTGAGGCAGAGCTCTACCAAGTTTTTTAAGATATCACCAGACTGACCTCCATAGTGGTTGCACAAGCCTGCATTCCCACCAGCAGTGGAGTAAGGTACCCCTTTCTCCACACCCTCGCCATATCCCCTTTCCTTAAGACATGGCTTAAGTACTTCTCCCTTTCAAATAGAGTGATATGTTGGTTTTTTGTTTGTTTGCTTTTTGTTGTTATTGTTTTTATTTTATTTGTTTTTTTTTTTGTTTTTATATTAAGCTTCAAAATCTCAAGGAAGGTAGATAAGACCTAGGAGTCAACAGATAAGCCCACTATGTATTATATAAGCCAAATTATTGTCTAAGTTGAGAAAGACTCAAATGAGTGGCAGGAGGAGCATGTTGTTCTTAGGCTGAATGTAGGGGGACCCAGGTATGTGTAAGTGATATAAATACACAGAACGATCTAAGAACACTTTGTCTTACCAACTGGAATATCAAAGATGCACATACATACCTTGAAATAGTGCTCTCCAGCATCCTCTGTTCTACATGGGGCTGTGCTCTATTTGTTAAGAAGCACAAGTGCTAGCGAACTAGCAAAGAAGAGCAACCTGAGAGGTCAAGCACAGTAGTGGAAAGGAATTCTAGGCCCAATAAAGAGCTCACTAAGCAGTATATACAGTGGTCCAAAGTTTCATTACAACCATCATAGAGATACGAGGGCTCTAGGTACTCCAAGCACCCACTAAGAAATCACATTAGTAGAAAGTCAAGATCATTATTGCCTAGAGTACTTAGAGCTCAGAGGGGCTGCTCTAGAGACACCTATGATCTGAAGTCCGCACCAGAAAGTTTTCAGTATCCCTCCAAAGATGTATTCTGAAAGAATATTGACAGGATGGAATAAAAACGTACTGTCACAACTCTATTATTTTAGGTACTTGACGGATTTTGACTTCTCTAAAATCCGTTCCTCAACACAATTTCCTCGGAAGCATTGCTTCGCACAATATTTACTATTGCAAGCTTCATCAAACAGCCAAGTGATTTCTTAAAAAATAGGGGTCTTGACCTCTGCCTTTCCCTTGGCTGGGAGTGCAATCATTCTTTTGTGAATAACACAGACTCTATCTGCAGGCGCAGGGCTGGTGACTGGAGTTCACAGAGAGGCCTTGCCTATTTTCTTTGCAGCACGGCTCTTCAAATCAGACCAAATGACTCTTTCCTCTGAGCCCAGCTCCCTGGCACAGGGCCAGGGAGAAAATGTTAGAAAGCCCTGTGCTGGGTGGATCATAGCTATGTACAGTAACAAATTTTCAAACGCAGGTATGCATGCCTATATTATTGATTTCTTGAGAAAAGATCATAGTTTTCACTCCAAGCTGTAACTTCTGTTTGCTACTGAAGCTTTGGCTTAGTGTTTTGAAATGACTAAAGATGGTATGGCTAAGGAGCTTAGATTTTGGGTTGAGTGTATGAAATCCATGTATTTAATTTTAATTCTAGCTTATTTTTCTAGGTTTGAGAACTCAACCCAGGGCCTTGTGCAAGCTAGGGAAGAACTGAACTATGAAAATAGCCCAAATCCCTTTTATAATTTTTAAATTTTAAGGTCACATCTCACCAGAGGACCTGAGTTTGACTACAAGCAACTACATGGTAGCTCAAAACTATCTGTAACTCCAGTTTTAGAGGATTCAATGGTCTAGTCTATCTTCTGTGGACACTGTTCATACATGATGTACATGTATACATGCAGGCAAAATGAACACACACATAAAATAAAAATAAAATAAATCTTTGCAAAAATTGTGACAACAAAACTAAGCAGTAGCTTAAACCAACAGCCACTTATTAATTATGTGGCTAGACACAGTAAGCACTTACTTGACATTTGAACCCACATGACAATACTCAGGTTGAATGGCTCTGCTAGCCTTTGCTGTACTTGGTAATGTGACTACCAGTCAGCTACACATCAGTGGATCTAGGGTGAGTGTGGACAGCTCACCTAGGTCTCTTGCAGCTGCCCTCCACTCTTCTGGCAAACTGCTCTGTCTAGATATATTCTCAAAATAAGGCAGCAAAGGTACAAGACAGAGAAGTTCAGTCACGGAATGCTTTGCTAAATTCTGCTTCGAATTTCATGTTCTAGCATCTCATTGGCCAGAGCAATCACCGTACTGAATACAGTGTCAAAGGACAAGGCAGGTTATCCCATGTATTAGTATGTCCCAGAGAAATAGAACTTGTAGTGTATATGAAAATGTAAGAAGTGATTTATTAGACTGACTCATGTGCCCAGAGACTGAATCAACTAGCGATTGTAGCTCAGTTAGTAGTTAGTAATGTGTTTACGTCACATATCCTGGCTATTCAATTCAATTCTCAGCGTCCATAAATCAGACATATTGATGTATACCTGTGATCTCAGCACAGATGAGTTGGAGGTAGAAAGACCCAGAGTTCAAGGGCATCCTCTACTATATTCTATATCATGAGTATGAGGCCAGAATTTGATACATGAAACCTTGTCTAATTAAACAAATGAATAAATGAATAAATAATGAAGTGGGTGGTATAGAGAGGTAGGTACACTCTTTGATAAATAATAAAGTGAATGAGGGAAAGAGGTAGGGGCACTCTTTGACCAATTACAGCTGTGGAATAACCTCTGCATGAGGGGTCAGTTGCTTCACATCCCCTAGATTGTAGCAAAGAGACTTCTTCCCACCTATTTGTTCTTTCCATGAAGTCACATAGCTGTTTTGTGCCTGGTGTTGTCATTCATATGGAAGATGCAGTAGGGGGACTTAATGATTCTCATATAGCTGAGATTATAGTCACTATCACTGAGATTAACAAGGTAACCTGAACTCCTGTTCCAGAGTCTTGATTCACAGCAGGCATGGTGGCACACGCCTTTAGCCCCAGACTGGGAGACAGATGCAGGAAGATATCTGTGTGGCAAGGCCAGTCTGATCTGGGTAATGAGTTCCAGGACAGCCAAGGCTATGTGTAGAGAGCCTTTCTGTCTTAAAAAAACCAAACCAAACCAAACCAAATATGATACAGATCAACCCCAAACTAACTTAGACTTTGTCCCAGCTGCTCAGAATGTGTTGTCACTGATTTAAAGTTACAATGGAGGAGGGAGTGTAGAATTTTCCTTGGATGCTCTGAATTATGTCCCAGAGAGCCATGCAAAGTTGGCAACAGAAAAGTCATTCAACATTAGACTTCTTGGCTTTGTATTCACCTTGAAGAGACCTGTGCAGCTAGGCACCCCAGGGAGCATCTAGTCATGAGCACATTAACATTGTACTGAAGGGTTAGCAAAGCATCCCTTCCGGAACTTGAACAGCGGTCCATGCCTGCCAGCCTTGCTTATGGCTAGAGATATGTTTCTCTGGCTGCTATTGATTACCTTTTCTTTGTATTTTATTTAGTTATTGTTACATAAAATAGTAGGTATGTGTCATTGCAAAAGCCATCCATGACAGTTGGCTGTTAGAGAAAACATATCTTGCTTTTTAGCCTGCTGGTCCCTCAGGGAAATTCCTTAACCCACTGAGCAGTGATGGGGTCACATTCTAGACTTCTGCACCCTCATTTCATGCTGTATTCCTCAGAGGGGCCTCTAGTACGTTAGGAGCTGATAAAGCTTGGGTGTCATTTGAAAATGGTTTCCTTCTTACTGTTTTTATTTGGAAGTTAATTTAGACTGTTCTTTCAAGTAGGTTCAGCTCCATTTCACATCCATGACATGTAGAGCATGTGCTGCCATGGCACGGATGGAAGGAGACAATTCAATCAAAGCGTGTGTTCGTCATGAAGAAAATGAATATTATTTGTTCATCTTGGAATTCAGGATTCTGGGAGAAATTATGATGTTTGGCAAAGGCCCTGGCAAGACAGAAAGACAGATAAATGGCATGGTGTGAAAACAGTCTTCTCAGTATTAAGGTTTCTTTAAAACAGTGGGGATTGGCTGCAGGCAAAATATTAAGCTGCAAATCACTGCTTTGCAACTCCTTGATCATCAGTTGTAATCCCAAGAACATATTTAATTTCCTATTTAGACCTAATTTCTCTTTGTTCCTTAATGATATTTCTATGCACTCAGAATAAGCCATCTGTTGGCAACAGCTCACAAAAACAGACACTGCACATTTCGTGATCTTGGAGTGAGGTGCTTTATACCACGGTGATACCAAAATGGCCTCTCCTCAATCCTAGGGCTACATTTAAAATCTGTAGTTTTTATGTTCTATCTTTTTTTCCCTACCTCTTTGGTCACATATTGTGTTAGAAATGAGCCTAATTTGTGTTTAAAAAATATTTATGATGTAAGGACAGTACTTTTTCACCAATTACATACTCTGGAGATAGCTGAGTTTATACGCCAGCTTAGAGATAGAGTCTGGTTTTCTTTCTTAAATCCACACTTTAATAAGGACCAGATTTATTCACTTTTCTTTTTCTTCAAAAAAAAAATCTATAATAGGTGGTATAGACCAGAAACTAACTGTAGAGCTCAATGAGTCCTATTAGGGAGAAGGACAGACAGAGTGTATAGTGTGAGAAACGATGTGATGTGGCCTCAGGGCAGCACAACATATTTACATTTACCTGTCCCCACCCAACCTGTGAGCACACGTTCACCTACGTTGTGCACAGCACTCCTGGTGGAAGGAAGGCAACTCTATAGATGAAGACAGTGAGGGATGACTGCCGCTGAGCACAAGAAGAGGCGCACTGCTGAACTCTGACCCTGAGACATACTCTGTTTTAAATGGCTGTGCATTGATTTTATCCCTTTAATCCTCTCAAATGCCCCTTGAGTTTCTCATATTATTTGTGTTGTAAATGTGAGAGAGCAGCCTCCAAGCTCCATAGCTATTAAGTGGCACAATCTGGTTGGCAACAGGGCAGTTTGATGTCAAGGTTTCTCCTCATTGAAGCTAAAATAGGGAACGATTTAGAGATGAAGCTGTTTTATCTTCAGGAACTGCAGGGAACCTCCGAAGAATAAAAGGAAGAATTCAGGTTGAGTTAAAAGGAAGTGTTAGAAATATTGAAATGGACACTCAAAGTACATCAGAGAAAAGGTGAGTAAGGGAGGGGTGTGTTTGATCTTCCCTTTGGCTCCCTTGTGTTTTGGTGAAATCTGATTCCTTTTGATGCTGGAGCTTTAGATGCTGTTGTTCTCTCTCTTTATATGGCTTTTCCATCTCCCAGAGCAATTAAAAGGTAATATCACTATTTCACCGTATGGAGCCTGACATCTGATTCATACACCACTCAGCCTGAAGGCATATTTTTCATACTCACTTAGCTACATGTCAAGCAGTGAATTGATCTCTTATAGGATTCAGGAGGAATTCCCTTTTCCAGAGGAGATTCAGGTGACTGAATGAAATTAATATTCCTATTACTCCCCATCTTCCTTAATTAGCAAGCCAGAGAGCTAACAATTATCTCATCTGTCAGCCATCTTGACAGCTTGCTGTGGAGTCAAATCCAAAACCTAGACTCTACCCAAGTCTCGAGCCCCAGAAATTGACTTCACCTTGGTGTGGTTGTGCAGAATGGTGATCCCAGCACTGAGAGACTGAGGCACAAACAGACAACCAACGTTAAGATCTTCTGAAGGCTCAATAGTGCGGTTCTTCACATTGTCCATTCCAGCTATTTCAGGGTCCTCAGACTAACACCTCAGGTCCCTCCATCCCTAGGGATTATTCTAGCTCATAAATCTCATTTTACAAAGTCTCAGCAGTCCTCAACAGGTGTAACCAACCCAGCGACCCAGACAAGAGCTGCTGCCTCTCTGAGTACCCCAAATGCAGAAACATTTGCTGTTTTTACCTCATGATATGTCAACCACCATAATTTTTCCCCTCTAACAATCTGTCCATGATGACATGTTCTGTTCCATTTTCTTGCTGAGGAATCATGTCTCCAAGCCATGTGCTGAACCTGGAAGGCTAGCACAATTGAAGCCTTTGCATTTTTAAATGAGGGAAATGGTACCTCTCCTATTACTTCCCATTAGCTTTGTACTTATCTCAGTGTGGTCCTGGTTCCTAGTAATTTCTCTAACTGAGACTAAAGAAAACACGTAATGTGACCAGTGGTTTGAAAATTGGAATGCCACATAATTGCTCTCTTCTGTCAAATTTTTTGATTCTCATTTTCAGCAGGTGTCCTGTCTCCTGCCATGAGTTGACATGGTACTTTTGACTATAGACTAACTATAGAGAGGCACTGAGCCGCTAGCTAAGAAGGACGGCCTATTCTGAGTTGATTCATTAAGGTTTTATGTGTGTAGGCTTTCATTTTTTCATTATGCCTACTGAGTATCCTTTATCTCAGAACCTACCCTGTCCTCCACTTTTACCTTGCCCAGTAACAGTTTCTGAGTAAGCCTTGGGTTTAGGTTAAGCACTCTCTAAATGATGCTTGCAATGCCAGTCACAGACAAGGAGCTACCATATTCTTCACTTTGATGTGTCTAAACACTCTTCTCTTGTTTCCATCTGTCTATATCCATCATTTATTCATCAACCTGTCTATCCCCCATCCATTCATCTCTCACACTGGAAGCAGAGGAAGCCATGGGTGTCTTGAATGGAAGTGAATTCTTGACGTGGACTTAGCCACATGGGACTCCAGTGCCAGAATCCCAGGGGAATTATAAAGTTTGAAGTGAATGAAGCTCTGGAGAAAGGACAAAGCTTCTCTTGGGATCCCAAGTGGAAGTGAATGATCAGCATCTGCAAAGACTGGCAACGGCAGCTTTCTCTTCCAGGATGCTGACAGCCTCAGGCTGTGGGCATTCTACTGGGTCTAGCTAACTCAGCCTGCTGGGCTGGACCTAGCAAATGCACTGAGGTTCAGGTTGTCTAGGTAGTAAATGCAGCTCCATCAGAACAAGCTTGCCCCTTTTGACCCCAGCTTTCCTATACATGTGTCTGAGTGTCTGTCCTTTTTTCCTTCTGTAACTTTCTGTAGTCATGGTTCAAAGACTGAGTCTTCCAGTCCATGGTATTTTTTTTTCTATTTCATCTGTTGTTTGTTTTGTTAGGAGATAGTCTCCAAACTTGGCTTTACTCTATTATCTTACTGTATGATGGAAGTCTAGCTTTTCCTATCCTCTAATTCAATCAATGAAGGCCGTTCAACATTCTAATAAAAAAAAAAAAAGAGTTTGAAACTCCACAGTTGAAGCATAGTGACTTAAAATCACAGATGGTGAAAACCATCCTTTGAGAGGAACAGTTCATGCTCCTCTACTATAAATCCTGGACAACTTCAGTGAAGTGTTTGTAGTAACAGAATTCGGCAAGAGTAGCAGTATTAAGCTTCCAAGTTAGGTCATGAAAGGCCATGTAACTTCTCCTTGAATCTTGTGAATTATCCACTGTGGAAGAAACCAATACTATATGCAAATTCATACTGGCTGGAGAATTTTATGTAGGAGAATAGATGCTTAAAATGATCTAGCTAACAATCCAAGTAAGCTTGCAGCCAGCAGCCAGCAGCCAAAGAGCTACATTAAGCATTCAGTGTTAGCTAATGCTAGCTCTACATGACATTCAGATTCAGCTGCATTAAAACATTACACACACACACACACACACACACACACACACACACACACACACACACAGATACTCTCTCTCTCTCTCTCTCTCTCTCTCTCTCTCTCTCTCTCTCTCTCTCTCTACCCCCCTTCCCCCAGGCAAGAACTTCTGAAGCAAGCTCTTCTGGCTGCAGCTTGTTCCTGATTCTAAGATTCTAAAAACTGTAAGGTAGTAAAATGATTGATTTAACTGCTAAGTTTGCATCAATCTCTTATATAGCAGAGCGGCTAGAATAATATTTTTTTAAAGCTATATTTGACTAGTAAGTTACCAAGGACTTTAGAGGACAGCTCATCAGTTTTCTAAAGTGGGCTAATTATTTTTCTAGTTTTTATTCTTTCTAGTTTAAACTTGAATTTGTTGATGACCTTTGCTTTGAGAGAGAGAGAGAGATTTAAAAAGTATAACTGCCCCTTCAACCATTTCTCTCCAAGGATCATATGCCTTACTCCAGTATGTAGACTTCTGCCTTAGTTGCTTGGATTTGGAGGCCAGTAGGTGGAAAGTACAGACTACTGCAGGTCATGAACTTCCCTCTATTTGTTCCTGGGCTTAGTTCTTAGAGTATGGTCTACACCACGTGTACCATCTCTGCAAGATTGGCTGCTGTGCTAGCTATCTGTGAAGTGACTTGGTGATGAAATTCCATGTAGAATGAAATTGCATTTCGACTTCTAAATCTCACTTGTATTCAGAAGTGGGATATGTTGATATTGTGGTCAAAGTCCTCCAGATCTTTCTATAACGTGTCCATTTTTTCTTTTATATTTGACCCCATCTTAACCAAAATGTTACAATCCAAGATGCTTTGATATGAAGTTTCCTACATCACCTATTTTATATGTTAGCATGATCTTTCCATAGTCAAACGATGTGGTAACTCAAACCAAATATTGGTTTTATATTTGCCATCTATGTGCATATAAGTGTATTTTGGTTTTGGTTTTGTTTTGCTTTGTTTTGTTTTGGTAGAGTGATCTGAACACTTAGCATAATTTGAAAGTGCACCACCTCATTTACAAGTGCAGCATAAGAATCAGTATGTTTTCTTATACCACCACAGGTGAGTTAGCCTACTCAAGGTTAGATATTATAATGTATCCAGTATGCCCTCTGTTCCATGTTGTATTAAGTTATGGTACTGTCTTCTGGGGTTCTTTTTTGTTGTTGTTGTTGTTGTTGTTAACACAGTATATAGTGAGTCACATTGCCTTGGCAGACTCTTTTGCCACCATGCCATGTGGGGGAGTTTCTCCATCATTTATATGTATTTGCCACAAGTTTTATTCAATTTTTAGAATGTTTCAGAATTTTAATCTTTCTAATTATTTTCCCTAGCTAAAAATCATGTTGTACAGTTTTAGTATGAATATTTGCAGGGCTGGAGAGATGGCTCAGTCATTAAAAGGGCTAGGCTCACAACCAAAAATAATGAATATTTGTGGACAGCATTAATCCTGTATAGCATATTACCCTTACTGTTAATTAGTCATAGTACTTGTGAGTAAAGCTTGATTGTATCACTAAGGTGGTATCCCTCATAGTTCCTCATAAAACTCGACTTTTTCATTCTAATGATTTTTAAGTAGTCAAGAAGTAACACTGTAAATTACTTTTTCAACAAGTCTTCATTCTTTAGTTTAATACCATCTGAGGAGTCCTTTTTTGAAAATATTTATTTGTTTATTCATTTTTGTGTCTTATGTTCTTCTGTGACACTGATGAGTTTTGTCTGAACAAATAATTACATTAGTGGTTGGTTGTAGGTTGATGATCATCTCCTGTTTCTCAACAGTGTAGAGATGTGTACAGGTAAGGGGCTGGCAAATGATGGTCAGGTGGGTTAACCATGTGGCAGTTCTCTTTCTCCACTTACAAACCTTCAGCTGAGCCTTCTTTCTCAGACCTCAAGCCTTGCTCCTTCATGAGTCATGTCCATTACAGAATCTCACTCCAAAGCCCTTTGGCAACAGTCACTAACTTCTTACTGGTTTAGGACCATGTAGACCTTTATATCGCCTCATGTTACATTGTTTTAAAAACATTTGCCACTGGGCATGGTGGTGCACGCCTTTAATCCCAGCACTCAGGAGGTAGAGGCAGGTGGATCTCTGTGAGTTCAAGGCCAGCCTGGTCTACAAAGTGAGTCCAGGCCAGCCAGGACTACACAGAGAAACTCTGTCTCGAAAAAACAACAACAAAAAAGTTTGCGTTTTTCCCTTCATTTTCCATTCTCTTTGTATGGATATGTATTATGTTTGTATGTATGTGTATGTATGTATGTAACTATTATCTATCTATCTATCTATCTATCTGTCTGTCTGTCTGTCTATCATCTATCAATCTGTCTGTCTATCTATCATCTATCCCTCTATCATTTATTGTCAACTATCTATATAAATCATTATTTCACTGCCACTTTAGTAGACTTATATAAGGAATTGAAAAAGAAAACAAGTAGAATTATCTTCAAGATAGTCCGATAAGATTATATTGTCCAACAGCACCACAGACAACTTCTTTATACATACTCTGAGATGTTTTTACAAGGACAAAATCATTTGCTGATGCTTTACTCATGGTGTACCTACATCATTATATGAAGCATCTCTGTACTTCAGACTTCATACTTTGGGTGTAGGAGTATTATTATTCTTGAGTTTCCCAGACCAGTATCTCAAATGTACATTCTAAGCACTTCATTGTATGTTGCTAGTGTTAACCACATCATAATTCTTTTTTTATTTACAGTATTTATATAAGCATTTATATCATTTATATAAGAAGAAAATATTCCTCAAATTCTTTCATGGTTGTACTTTTTAAGGACAATTATCATTAATTTTGTTTTACAAAAATATAAGCTTTGCCTAACAAGATAGCTTAGTAGGAAAAGGTGTCTATTGTCAAGGTTGACAACCCAAGTTTTATCCCTAGGATCCACATACAAATTCTCTTATGACTGCCACATGTGTACCTTATAATGATCATGCCCAAACACATGTGCATATACACAATGCATACAAATATATAGTACATTTTAAAAAGTATGCCTTGTAGGACTTTGACGAAGGAAACAAGTAAACTAACTTCAGATCTTCACCTCTCCCTTAGCTTATCTGATCCAACTCCCCAGTCTCTTCCCCAGCTTTGCAGAAGACCACCAGCTGTGGCCGTCTTTCCCCCCTATACCCTGATCTCCAATGGATCATACAGTGCTTTCACCAGAGAGGGCCATAAAAACCAATGAACAAAATATCCACCCAATCAAGACAACACCAGATATCAGTACCCAGAATTACAATCTTTCCAATTCCAGATACCTAGATACAAGCTTAAAAACACAATAACAGCCAGAACACTGTGCTTTGACAGGAGCCCAGCAACCCTACTACAGCAGACCATGAGCATAGAAACATAGCTGAAGCACAAGAGAAAGACCTTAAAATAGCCCTTATAGATATGATAGTGGTCCTTAAAGAGAAAATGAATACATCTCGTAAAGAAATCTATGAAAACATCAACAAGCAGTAGAAGAAAATGAACAAAACAGTTATGAACAGATATGAAAGTAGAAATGGAATCAATAAAGAAAATACAAACTGGAAAAAAATCTGGAAATGAAAAACTTAGGAACTTGAACAGAAACCTCAGAGGCAAGCCTCCCCAGTAGAATACAAGAGGTGGAAGAGAAGTCTCAGACATCAAAGACACCATAGAAGAAATGGATACTTAGGTTAAAAAAAAAAAAGCAAAATCTAAAACAATTCCTGGCACAAATAAATCATCTGGGAAATCTGGTACATATGAAAAGATAAAATCTAAGAATATTGGGAATAGAGGAAGTAAAGAATCTCAGGCCAAAGACCAAGAAAATATCTTCAACAAAATCATAGAAGAAGCTTTTCCTTACCTAAAGGAGATGCTTATAAAGGTACATGAAGCACAGAGAACACCAAGAAAGTTCCCTTGGCACATAATAATCAAAATACCAAACCTATAGAACAAAGAAGGAATATGAAAAGCTGCCAGGTAAAAAGACCAAGCAACATATACATGCAAACCTATTAAAATTACACTTGACTTCTCAATGACAACTATAAAACCCAGAAGAGCTTGGACAGATGTTTGCAGATTCTAAGAGATCACAGATGCCAACCCAGAGTATTATACCCAGAAAAGCCTTTAATTCTTTTCTGGCCCAATCTATTTGGTGTTTTCTATGCTTCCTGTACTTTTATAAGCATCTCCTTCAGATTAGGGAAAGTTTCTTCTATGATTTTGTTGAAGATATTTTCTCATCCTTTGACCTAGGATTCTTTCCTTCTTCTATTCCTAGATGTATAGATGGAGAAAATAAGACATTCCATGATAAAACCATGAACAAACACTGCTCATTGATATCTTTCAACATTAATGGTTTTAATTCCCCAATAAAAAGACACAGACTAACAGAATGAATATGAAAACAGAATTGATCCTTCTGCTTCATACAAGAAACATTTTAGTAACAAAGATAGACATAACCTCAGGGTAACAGGATGGAAAAAGACTTTCCAAGAAAATGGGATGAAGAAGCAAGCTGGTATAGCCATTTTAATCTGACAAAATAGACGTCAAGCCAAAACTAATCAGAAAAGATATGTACTAATCAAAGGAAAAACACACTAAGAGGATACACCAAACATGTCATCCATGTTCATAGAAGATACATCACTAAAGATTAAATGACATATTGACCCTCACACATTGATAATGGGAGAATTTAGTATGCCACTCTCACTAATAAATAGACCATTCAGATAAAACTAAGCAGAGAGATAGTGGAACTAACTGAATTTATAAACCAATTGGTATATAAATATAGCAAATATAACAGATATTTACAAAACATTTCACCCAAACACAAAATAATACAACTTCTCAGAACCTCCTGGAACTTTCTCCAAAATTGACCGTATACTTGGACACAGATACACAAAAATTGAAATAACTCCCTGCATCCTACCTGACCACAACAGATTAAAGCTGGATATCAACAATAACAGAAACAACAGAGAGTTTACAAACTCACAGAAACTGAACAACTCACTGCTGAATGAAAAATTCATTAAGACAAAAATTAAGAAAGAACTTAAAATTTCCTAGAATTGAATTAAAATAAATATACAACAAATCCAAAAATGGTTCTAAAAAGCAAGTTCACAGCACTAAGTGTCTACCAAAATTAGAGAGATCTCATACAAATAACAGCTCTCCTGAAAGCTCTGATTCTTATGTTTTCTTTTTTGGGCTCTTTTTCTTCTGTTTGTTTTTCTTGTCCAATTCCAATATGTTAGTTTTTGTTTCAACCTTATTTTACTTTATTATTATCCCTTTGAAGACTTTATTTTCTAATGAGAGACAGAAGGAAAGTGGATCTAATGGGGAGGAACTAGGAGTAGAGGGAAGGGAAACCATAATCAGGATAGACTATATGAGAAAATAAAAACCTGTTTTCAATTACAGGAAAGGAAGAAAACTATTAAAAGGATGTATTATAGATTGGTCATGCCTAGAAAGTAGGTTGAGTTGGGGGCATTCTCTTGGCAGGTGTAGCATCTGGACCCTTGGCACCATTCTGTTTTGTTGACAGCATGTAAGCTTGAGTAGATGTCAAAATCCTCTGTTAGTTTTCTGGAAGGCCCAAATATAAAGAGAATTTATTGCTTTCAAGGATATCTCAGCCAGTCAGTGAAGGGTGAACAAGAAATCTGTTCTCTCTGCCTCTCACCATGACATTTAAAGTATTGTGCTATCTGGCATCTCAAAAGATCCCAGTCCTGGCCTTATATTAAGGTCTTTGACCTACTTGGACTTAAGTTTTGTACAAGGTGATAAGTATGGGTCTAATTTCATTCTTTTACAAGTGGACATCCATTTGGACCAGCACCGTTTGTTGAAGATGCTGTCCTTTTTCCATTGTGCGGTTTTGGCTTCTTTGTCAAAAATCAGGTGGTCATAGGTGTGTGGGTCCATTTCTGGGTCTTCAATTCGATTCCATTGATCTACTGGTCTGTTTCTATACCAATACCATGCTGTTTTTACTACTAATGCTCTGTAGTACAGCTTGAAATCTGGGATAGTGATACCTCCAGATGTTTTTTTTATTGTACATGATTGATTTAGCTATTCTGGGTTTTTTGTTGTTCCATATGAAATTGAGAATAGCTCTTTTAGGTCACACTAAATCTACGGGATGAAAAGGTGGGAAAAACCCTCGATCTCATCGGCACAGGTGAAAACTTCCTGAACAGAACACCAACAGCACAGGACCTGAGACCAATAATCAATAAATGGGACCTCATGAAACTGAAAAGCTTCTGTAAGGCAAAAGACACTGTCATTCGAACAAAATGGCAGCCTACAAACTGGGAGAAAATCTTCACCAACCCCACATCTGACAGAGGGCTAATATCCAAAATCTACAAAGAACTCAAGAAATTAAATGCCAAGAAACCAAATAATCCAATCAAAAAATGGGGGACAGAGCTAAATAGAGAATTCACAAAGGAAGAATCCCTAATGGCTGAGAGACACTTGAAGAAATGCTCAACATCCTTAATCATCAGAGAAATGCAACTCAAGATGACTCAGATTCCATCTCACACCTGTCATAATGGTTAAGATCAAAAGCTCAAATGACAGCACATGCTGGCGAGGGTGTGGAGAAAGGGGAACCCTCCTCCATTGCTGGTCGGAGTGCAGGCTTGTGCAACCACTATGGAGGTCAGTCTGGTGATATCTTAGAAAACTTGGAATAGCTCTGCCTCGGGACCCAGCCATACCACTTCTGGGTATACATCCAAATGGCTCCTCACCAAATCACAAGGAAGTTTCCTCATTTAAGCTCATAGCAGCCTTATTTGTAATAGCTAGAAACTGGAAACAACCCAGATGTCCCTCAACTGAAGAATGGATTAAAAACCTGTGGTACAGCTACACAATGGAATACTACTCAGCTATCAGAAACAATGAAATTATGCAATTTGAAGCCAAATGGATGGAACTAGAGAAGCTCATCCTGAGTGAGATAACCCAGACTCAGAAGGATGCACATGGCATCTATTCACTTATAGTTGGATTTTAGCTATATAGTACAGGATATCTATACTACAACCAACACACCAAAGGGAACATGGACATAGACTTTTTATTTTTGTTTTTGTTTGTGTGTTTTTTAATTTTCTCTTCCTGGCAATGAGACACTTTTCACTGGTGGTACTGCCTTGTAGGCCCCCAGTGTATGAGGAGGCTCTTGGCCCTCATATGACTTCTGAACTGGGGCGAGGGACTATTATGTAGGGACACTCCACTCCAGAGGAGTGGGATGGAAAGGTTAGGGGGTAGAGGGTGGGAGGGCGGGGCTGGGAAGGGGAGAAAGAGGACAATATGATGGAGATGTAAACTGAAGCAACAAATAAATAAATTTATTTATTAAAAAAAAAGATCCCAGTACCTTATCTTACTTCCTATGACCACTCATGTTCTTCGAGGACTACTCTCCTAAACAAGCCGCTGCCCAAGTCTACATCTTAGGGTCAGTTTCTGAGAAAACTCAAACTACAATAGTTGCACAAACTAAAAATGTACCAGCAAAAGTACTATTTACCTTTTATAAATAAAAGATAGACACAATTTGGATGTGATAGATTATTTATTAGCTACATAAATATGAATGTCTTTCAGTTTACATAAAAATTTAGCATACTGTGTTAAAATTTTTAGTATACTTGTTACCTTTTTTAAATTTATTTTTATTATTTATGTGTAAGTGTGTATTATGTGCATGTGAGTATGTGAGATTACAGGAGCATCATCATATCCCCCATACAGTTGTAGTAACACTTGGTTGTGAGATACCTAGCACAAGTGATGGGAACTGAACTCAGGTCCTCTGTTAGTGGAATGACCACACCTAACCACTGAGACATCTTTTCAATCCCTATAATAACTGTCTCTATGAAAAAAAGCAACTTATTCTTAACACTAAGATTTATAAATAATGACAATCCCGCTTGGTAAAAAAAATTCTATAATACTCATTTCCTTAAAAAATATTAATATTGTGTTTAGTTAAATCAGGGATATCACTGAGATAGACATAACCTCAGGGTAACAGGATGGAAAAATACTTTCCAAAAAAATGGGATGAAGAAGTCACCTGGCATAGCCATTTTAATATCTGACAAAATAGACTTCAAGCCAAAACTAATCAGAAAAGGTAGGGAAGGTTAAAAGTGTATACTGTGTCCTCTGGACTCCTGGGGCACCTGCATTTACACTTGCACACACACACACATATACACACATACACACACATGCACACACAAACACACACACATACACACAAACATACACACACATACACACAATTTTAAAATATTTTAGAAAATCATGATTATACATCTTTAGATTAGGTATTTATTGGAATAATTTAATGAAATATACCATAGTGCTTTAGATTTAGTTGCTTATTATCAAACTGTTTCTTTGAAAATGTATGTGGGGTGGCATAAGGACCTCAGGTAGCAAGCTTGGCTGTTAAAGAAGTCACAGTTTAAATTTTGAGCACAAATAAAAATGTCCTTAAAAACCCTTTGTTTAGAAAGAAGTGATTTTAACCATTTAGCCTTGGAGGGAACAAACAGCTAAGCATACTAATCTTGTGAACCTCATTCTATGTTCACAGGCTCCTTATCTTTTATTCATTTCAACCACACAGATCTTTAAGAGAGAGATACCCTTGTTTCTTGCTGCACTGCTACTAAAATGGAGAAACTATACTTATGCTAGTGGAATTTGAATTATTCTTGACTCTATACTTCCAAGTTATAGGAAGCCTCTAATAATAGAATGTAAAGGAATATTTTGAATATCTGGTTGGGTAAAGAAGGGAGTGGTTGAAGATACCCAGATGAATGGATAAAGAAGTAATGGACAGCAGAGAGTCAGCCAAGAGTCACAGACCAAGAGTCAGCCTGAACTTCTGTATTAATTGCTGTGATAAAACACTATGACCAAAGCTTATTGTTCCAGAGAGGTAGAGTCCATATGATAGCAACAGCATGGCAGCAGGCACCATGGAAGTTGGAGCAGGACATTGAAAGTTCAATAGCTAGAGTCTCATAATTAAATTTTGAGTTGTTTAGGAATCAAGAGAACATTCTGGATCTAAGAAGATGTTTTTAAAATTGTGATTCAAGTTATTATGAAAACTGAGTTAGATAATAGAACTTTAAACTCATGGAGATGGTTAGATAGTAGAACAGTAAAGTCAGGTGCCAAATACATATGGACTGGACATTGGGAATGTAGGCTAAGCCATACAACTCTCATAATTGTGGCCTAGTTACCTCTGTTTTGTATTGTATTTATTATTAAAGAAAATGAGCCATTTGTTGGACTGAAAGGGGGAACTGTTGGGGGAAAAGATATACCTTAAACTTAAAAAAAGGAAGGGGATGGGTGGGTTGAGGTGGAAGAGGGTGGGAGGATTGGACTGGAATGGGGAACAGGGAGGGGATTGCGATTGAGACGTAACTTGAAGAAATAAAAAATAAAGAGAGAGAGAAAAAAAAGAAAGTTCACATCTTGAACTGCAAGAAGCAGAAAGGGCAAATTGAAATGGTATGAAATCTGTAAATTCTCAAATCTGTACTAAATCTCTTCAAACAGCACCACCAACTGGGGACCAAGTGTTCAAACACCTGAGCCTATGGGTGACATTCCCATTTAAACCACTGAAGCTGCATTGTAATGACAATCTGCTGACCTCTGGGATTCATAATTCATAATTCTAGAACAGAGTAATTTGTGTTTTGTCAGTTTTTGCTTCTTTGTATAACAGGAATATGATTAGATGGTTGTGGGTTTAATTTTTTTTCTTGTCAATAGAGTATCCTTTGACGTAGGTATTTTCATCTTAGTTTCTTCTAAAAATATGCTTATATAATTTTAACAGTAAAATTTGATACAATTTTGGGCCATATTTTCAGCATTATCAAGTATTTTCTAGGAAAAAAAATTAAAAAAAAAAACCACACATACTGAAACTCTTCGTTATACTGAGTCATGGATGGTTCCTGCCCTTTGTTTCTCCTTGAAAGACAACTGAAATCTAGAGAAACATGCACAGGCTGGCAATTGGAACAGTGAATTTTAAAATTTATGCTCTGAGCTTATCTCACTTACCAAGAAAATTTGACATTAGAAATAACTGTAAATTAACTGTGATTGTAAGTGTGTGACGTTTATAGCCTGGCCTCATCTCCCAATGAAGAGCATGTTTATTTCACTGAGAGGAACTACTTTTAGGATTCATTGCCCTGATCTGTATCTATCTAGGATCCTAAATGCAGCTCTTTCGAACACATGTATTCCTAACTTCCTCAGACCTGCTTCTCTGAATTATGTTTAGCTCAAGGAAGCAGAGAGGCTTAGAGACAGAAAATTAAAATGGGTCATCTGCATCTGTGTTCTCGTTGAGACATGTTGCAAAATCAGCCATTCTGGGAACCCTGTAAACAGTTTCGTCCATCTGTCTAGTTTAATCTATTTGGGGATTATACCCTGCAGCTTCTCAGACTACAAGGCTGTGCTAGAGGGTCCCTCACTTGTAATATGTGTTTCTGGAATGCTGGTTATACCAAGATAAATGACAGATTTAGGGCACACAGTGTTTACTTAAAGAATGATGACCACTTGATTTATATTAAGATGTTTTGTTTATTTTTCCACAACTTTTGCTTAAATTGATGCTATTTATGAGAGAAAAATAACCACTGGGTTTTCAAGGTACCCAGTTGCTGGTAACTAGCAATCTACTACTTTCTAAAATATTTTGTGGTCAAACATCATGTATTACTTATGGGGATGGGGTTTGTCCATGATAACAATTTTAGAAGAAACCTACTTGAATCTCCTTTCATAATACTGCTGTCCAGTATCATGAAACATCAAAACTCATGTTTCTAGCCAAGGGAAATACAGAAAAACTGTGTTTACTATTTATCCTGCAAATATAAGAAAAGTGTTTGGATTACACTGCCAAAAAGAATCACTGTCTATTTCTGTTTGTCATCTGATTTTGTTTTTCTTCTTAAGATCCAATGTGGCATAAAGGCTTGGAAAGTAGAATCTGTCTCTTGGAAGTGAACCCTTACTTTCTTCTAACTCATATCTTTTCATTGATGGTGAATGTGAATTCAGATTACACTCAAGTTGATATGTTAGGAAAAGAGGATTTGCCTATAAAGCCAGTTTCCTGCCGAATTTCCATTTGGAGCTCTTCCTATGAATTTCAGCATCTCACAGTTGTGTCGCCTTGACAGTCAAGACTGACCACTGGAGGTGGGAATCAGACTGGTTAGTTATATAATCATAGGCAAAGAAGAGTCCAGAACAACATAGAATATGGCATGTAAAAAAAAAACTGGTTCACCATTGCAACATTTTCCTTCCATTCAAGGAATCACTATATCACTATTGGCAGAGTACTCTAAGTATTTATGTTTAGGTATTCCTTCAAAGAATTAAATCTATTCTTATTAGGTACAATTTTGTTTGATAAAAATTTCCCAGTGCTACAAAATATAGGCACAACTCTACTTCTAATGTAGTTGCACACTAAATGCCCAGTAGGAAGTTGAAAATGCAGTAAGCACACTTAGCTTCCCTAGTATCAGACTTTTGCCATTCAGGACACTAGATTATCAGGTTTCTCCCTTGCCTTCATGTGACTGGGTGGGAACTGTGGCCCAGTGGTGATGCCCAGAGTCATGTAGCATCAAAACTCATATTTCTTTTCTTTTTAATAATTTATTTTTTATTTCTTCAAGTTACATCTCAATCACAATCCCCTCCCTACTCCCCCCTCCAGTCCCACCCTTCTACCCTCTTCCCCCTCAGCCCCCATCCTCTACCCCCCCTTTTTTAGTTTAAGGTATATCTTTTTCCGCCAACTGCTCCCCCTTTCAGTCCAACAAATGGTTCTTTCTCTTATAACAATAAATACAATACAAAACAACAGAAATAAATAGGCCACAATTATGAGAGTTATATGGCTATATGGCTTAGCATACATTCCCAATGTCCAGTCCATATGTATTTGACACCTGACTTTAACATTCTACTATCTAACTATCTCCATGAGTTTAAAGTTCTATATCTAACTCAGCTTTCATACTAACTTGCCTCACAATTTTAAAAACATCTTCTTAGATCCAGGGCACTTTCTTGATTCCTAAATAACTCAAAATTTAACTATGAGACTCTAGTTATCTACTCTTCAACCACCTCAGAGACCTGAGAGGGATAAATATATCTGATTATATAGGAAGTGCAGGGCCTGCAGCTTCCCAAACTAAGAAATAACATACCAGTGGCTGCCTGGACAGTTCCCATTTTCTCTCCATACATTACAGCATCAATCTTCAGCTGTTCGGCCCCGTTTCTCTGACAGACATTGATTGTAGAACAGGAATTATGAAGGACTTGCCTACCCTGTCTTGGCAGAGCTAGGCTGTCGACTTGCCTGCTTCCAAGTTTTGTCCTTTTTGGACAGCATTCTGTCTACAGTTGAAGCAAGGGGTTTTTCTTGCCAAGAGATAGACTTGCCACTAATTCAACCATCTCACACTGGAGATTCTTCAATGCTCATCTTCTACTTGGAGTAGAATAGGGGGTGCTGTCAGGCAAAACTCATATTTCTAGTCCAGGGGAAACACAAAAGTTCAAAGTTCACAGTATGATGTCCACCAATAGTATCAGTTTCATGCTATTTAAAATTGAAAGATTATAGGTACAACACAGTAACTTGGGGACTGTCTGTACAAGACAAAGATTAGGACATGGATGTATCTCTTTAATTCTTTGATTACATTATAGCATTTTAGGTTTTATTCTAGTAACAAAATATGAAATAGAGATAAAAGAAGTGTAGTTCAGGTGCTAAGAAAAATATTCAAATGGACATTTTTCACAAGGTCTAAAAATGAAAAGAAGCAACAGTCATAAAAGCAGAAAAAGCACCCACATGTCATTTTTTTTTAATTTTAGATAGAAACTTTACATCATGACGTTCTAGTTGGCCTGGCCCTTACTATTTTGGCTTAGCAGTCTCAGACTTTGGGGAACTTTCATGCATTAATCTCCTGAGTAAAAATTATAGGTATATGCTAACAGACCCAGATTCTAAATGTGATCACTTGGTTTTCTCTTCCAGATTAATAGTAGAAGCTTGCCAATGTCTCTTAGGTCCACTCTAAACCAAAGCTTGAAAATTACAGGTTTACTGCAGATTTCAGCCAGCGCTCAAGTCAGATCAGCTATGGCTGAGCAAAACAGTCAAGAGAAAGTTTGGGCAACATTATTGTCAATTGCATTTGTCATAGAGAGCACCCTAAAATCACTCCAGATTTTGTTTTCCTGAGTTCACTACGGAATGTGGAGGCCATGAAAAGGGGAATTTAGCTTAATTTGGTATAACTGTTAGAATATTTCTTGGTCTCTGAGATTGTTTGAATTTTGTTTTGAGGTCCAGTAGACTAGCATTGTTGGATATATCTCTAAATCTTGCCTGTTTATTCACCCAAGACTGTTCTGTGTGGGAGCCATCCTCTTCCTTTTCCTGTAAGTAACCAATAAGAAAACAATTTTATGGGAATGAGTTTAAGATAGCAGTCACTTAACATATCACTGCTATAAGCATATTGGTCACTGTTATAGCTGATACTTAAAAATGTTGTGCAGTCTCCACCCACACAATTAGATATCAAATTCAGACAAAGCCAGCATGACCAGCCTGGGCTACCCAGGCATAATAGCTTTAGTTCTCTTATGAGCACTTCACCACCACCACCAGTCCAGTGTCAGTAGATCATTCCATTCTGATTAGCCAACTGTGCTCTCTCTGGGCACTCTGCTTCCACTATCTAACTTCCGCTGTGTGGCCTCTGCCACCCTGGCAGATGGATGTCCTTCTGCTATGGAACTATAGAAAATTTCCTGTTTTGTTTCATGATGGCCTACAGGGAGCTGTTCCTAACAAACTTGCCAAAGCACTGTGGTTCTCCTCACCCACATCCTAAGAGGAGTATTTCTGCCTTCATTGAAATATATGAAAGTCTCATCCCATTGAGTTGATTGTGTATTATCTATTCTTTTTTTTTCTTTTTCCATATCTTCCAAGTCTCCCCAGAATCCAGAAAGTTCTATTTCTATGGTGCTTCCACTTCATCCAGTGGACTAAACTCAAAACATTTGGTTAAGAAAGTGAACTTCCATCTGTCTAGCAAGCATAAGTGTCTGAAATTCTTTCCTATAATAAAAATGCTACCAACAATTTTACATCATCATTTATTTGAGATAAAGAGATATGCAGATTTTTTTTAATGTAGAAAAGCTAGTTTAATTGACTGTCAAAAGTAAAAGTTGTATTTGATCATTTCAAAGTGGTGAAACTATTCAGTGTGCTATGCTGCTAGGAGCACACTTTTTTTATATATATAACATACTGAAAAATTTCAAGCTAACTATTACATATAAGTGTGGGCAAAATCTTACATTTATTTGATAATAGCAGTGAGTAAAGGTATTAAAAGGACACCAGTCTGAGTTAAAACCACCTATGGGATAAGGTTCAGGCATAAGAGTAATCCTTGGTCTCCAGACCTCTTGTTTTACACTTGGTCATATTGAGTTCCTGTAGATTCCACTGGGTAACATTTCATGGCAGACTGCCCATTTCACCCAAAGCTCTACCATATAGTAGTCATCTTCTTCCCTTTCCTGTGAGTGACTCACTAGGAGATGACTTTTAATAAGGATAGGTTTAAAGGCAGTCTCTTAATATTTGCCTACTGTATACCAGATACTATTACAGACTCTATTTAAATCTGTCATGCAATCGCCATTCAATTCTATATGATTAGAATAACTAAGATAAAAAGATCAAAGAGTCAGACATCAAGTCATCTAAACCTGAGACCCTTTAGTGCACAAAACCAAGGTTAGTTGAATAAAATGGGCATAATGTTTCTTTTTTAGTTTAAATGTTGAATCTCTAACACTATTTAAGATCAAAGTAGATTTTCACTTGTTCAGCGTCCTCCCTTATTCCCCACATTTTCATCTCTCTATAAAATGAGAGTTTCTACCAATTCTTGCAGAAACTAGAGATAAAGAGCTCAATTTTCCCCTTTAATCTTTGGCAGAGAAATGATTTGGTTGCATGGCACCGAGTTGCATTACTTGTCCTTATTCCATTGTTGGTAAGCATTGTGGAGCAACACTGCTCATGTGTGTTCACTTCTTTTAGACTTACAGGGTAAGTAAGGCTGAGTGAGGCTGACCACTGCTTGGATAAAGTTCTTTAAAAAAAAATGGCGTTGGTGGCGCACGCCTTTAATCCCAGCACTTGGGAGGCAGAGGTAGGCGGATCTCTGTGAGTTCGAGGCCAGCCTGGTCTACAAAGTGAGTCTAGGACAGCCAGAGCTGTTATACAGAGAAACCCTGTCTTGAAAAACTAAAAAAAAAAAAAAAAAAAAAAAAAAAAAAAAAAAAAAAAAAAAAAAATGGCTATCTTGCAAATCTAGTTCTCAGCACCTATGTATCCAAAAGTATAAGTCTGGAGACAATGTCCAGAAACCCTTGAAACCTTGCATTGAACTTTTGTTCTTTTTCAGTTGTCTTCCCAGTAAACTGTTATGTTAATAATTAAATCTTAGTTTGTTTCAGTTGATTCCTGCCTTACTGTCTATATGCTTACAATAATTTCCCCTCCTCACACTTTAAGGCTTCATTTAATCACAGTCAAGACATAGTGGGTATAATGCAAGTTACTTTCTGCCTCAAATACCAAGACAGTGGCTGCAAAAAATTAAATTAGCATATAAATCTCCTTGATATTAAATAGATGTCCACTGAGGGGATAATGCAGAGGTGGATTAACAGTTAAGAATATTTACTGCTCTTCCAGAGGACCCAAGTTCGGTTCCCAGTGTCCATGTTAAGCTGCTCACAACTACCTAACACGCCAGCTCCAGGGAATCTGACATCCGTTTCTGGCCTACAACATATATATGCACATGCACATGAATAAATACAACATTTAAGAAAAAAAAAAGCCTGTTTATTCCATCTTATCTCTGTTTTCCTTATCTGTGGCTGGTAGACGGCCTGCAAGATGTTAAATCAGAGACATAGGAAATCCAACTTTGACTCTAGTTCCATATGTTAATCGCTGAAGAAACGTGTTAGTTATGCAACCATCCTCAACTTCAGATCCATCTTTCATCTGAAATAATAAGGAAAGAAACTAAACATTTCTTCATAAGAGTCATAAGATTCTTGTACACTGAAGAAGACTGAATTGATCATTCATGTTCAAGGAACAGATGTGACATTCATGCCTGAATATGTTCTCCTGATCATTAAAGTATGACCTAAAAATTAGCCAGATCTGCTCATGTTCTATCTAGACACATCTTTTTTTTTTAATCTTGGGCACATAATTTTGCTCCCAAATGAGTCTGGTTTATGTTTTAAAGAGAAGGGCAACGGGTTGGGCAAAGGGCAAGGACTAAACCACATGATCAAAGCCACTCTATTCCCTGATTGTCTGATCTAAAAGGCTACAAGTATTTCTTGCTTAAATTACATGCCAAAAAGCAAGGAGTACTTTAGGAATCTTAAGAGGATGCAGTGTTGAAGATGCTAATGTTTTCAGCACAGTCAGGGAACAGCAGAGGTCAGTCTTCCCAACATGGAGCCAGCAAGTGACTTAAGAGAAGGCTGACTTCCTGCCCTTTTCAGCGACCATTTATAGCCCCGTGGCTGCTATTGTCTGAACACCCTTCTTCCTCAAAGTGTGGGCACATTGGACGTGCTCTCATTATGATTTTGAAGGCAGGGAGCATGAATTATGCAGTCAGCATTGCAACTTCCAAACAGCATGTGCAAAGTGAACTAGAAAGACAAAAGAGAACGGGCTTTCCTCCAGGATCAGTGGATTTGCTCAGCTTTGGAATTTGGCTGACAATCTTTCATGAGGTTATTATTGTCTCCCACTTCAGAACCGAGTCTCACATTTTGGCTGTTTGATTTGACTGTGTTCCTAGACCCTCAGTTTTATTTGGTGCCTGAACACTAAATTAAATGGTAGTCTTTCCATGTCACCCAACATCATGTTGGCACTTTACCTGTCCTTAGTAAGGTGTCATCTTTATAGTTTGTGAAATAAAACTTTTTTTTAAATGAAAGACTGAATAAGAGAGGTGAAATATAAGGAAAGGAGAGGCTTGGGTGGAACTTTTAGGCAACGCAGTGGCTTTGATAATTTTATGTTTACTTATTAATCAGTAAAGCTGCATTTGATGACTGGCACAGAGTTGGAAGCCATGCCTCTTTTTCTATAGCCATGTGACCCCGAGGGATGCCTAGGGATTTAAAATCAGAACAGAGCACTCTGCTGTTTTTCTCCAAGCTGCTGCAGCATCACTATTGGACACCTCTTGTTGAACAAGATGCAACCATTTAGCAGGTCCCAGTAGTGACACGTGTACTTTTCCTGGCACAGAATTCTCAGCTGCTGTGGGTTGACTCAGCATAAAAATCAAGCTTGATTTATTTCTGGAATCTTTCTCTTACCGTTGGAGACAAGATGGTTCTAATGAAGTTATAAGCATAGAAATGGTACTTGAAGTATAGACAGTCCCCTGACAAAGACTCTACAGTTACATTGTTACTTTTTTGTTTGCTGGATGCCCAATGGCCCGCCCCCAACCCTCAGAATCCATACTGTTTGGTATGTTCCTAGTTCAGTCTGTCATGATGCAACTGCAAGGGAAGTTGACAGTCACCAGCTGAGATCCTGACCCCCTTTTGAGTCAGGAACCTTCACAGAAGTGTGTGATGTGGAAAATGAAAGCCATGTGTGAATCCAGGGTTAATGGCTATGAATAAAGGACCATTTCCCACCACATTTCTAGCCAGCAGCTATGATTAGGAGCACATAGGCTTTCCAGGTCTCTTAATATTCTTTTCTTTTTTTTTTCATTTTTTTCCTTTTTTTTTTATTTCTTCAAGTTACTTCTCAATCGCAGTCCCCTCCCTATTCCCCCCTCCAGTCCCACCCCCACCCTCATCCCCCATCCTCTTCCCTTTTTTTTTTCTTTTAAGTTTAAGGTGTATCTTATTTCCCCCTACAGTTTTCCCTTTCAGTCCAACAAATGGCTCTTTCTCTTATAATAATAAATACAATACAAAACAACAGAGGTAATTAGGCCACAGTTATGAGGATTATATGGCTTAGCATACATTCCCAATGTCCAGTCCGTGTGTATTTGGTACCTGAATCCAAGCATAGAGGTTCTAAAATATCACATTGTAGACGCATGTCAAAAAAGGAAATTCCTATTGGAAGGTATCGTGCATGTTAGAGGGTTGTTGGAATTCATTACCATGGTTTCTAAGCATACATTTTTAAATGTTTCAGGCAGCAACACTTATCTGATGTCCTTATTTGTTGGGATGACTAAGTGTTACTACAGCCCTGCTGCTTTAAAAAATAGCTTTGTGGTAAGGCAGATGTCAAATCAGTGTTGCATCTATGTTTTTGAAGGAAATTTCCTTCTTGCCATAGATCAAAATCAGATCTTGGAACTGTGAACTAAGATAATAGAAATCTGCCAATTTTGGGGAATGGCTTTTTTTTTTTGGCTTTACATGAGTTCAGGTGGAGCTATTGAATGAGTGACAGAAAACACAAAGAACATCATATCTTTCATATCAAGTTTGGTGATGACAAACATAACTTGATCAGAATATGAGATGTTTCTCACATGAGAAAAGTATGGAACTAGATAAAAAGAATCAACAGCTTACCTTTCTTCTTCTTTTCCTTTTTTGTTTGTTTTGTATTTGTGTGTTGTTTATGCAAATGTAGATATGCGTTCCCTGGCGTAGGGGTACACATGGATGTGCAGGGTAGTGTGCATGTGTGTGCATGTTGGCCTGTTGGGATGATCTTTTTATACACTGTGTAAAGATTGTCCTTGTATTATTCAATGCTGATGTATATCAGCAGAGAGTTCAGTACAGGCCAGATTTTGGTATTGTTATTCTTTGGAAGCATCATATTTTGTAAACACTCCTTCCAACACCTTCTGAATAGTTTATTAAATGAACTGAACCACCTATAATAAAGGGGTGAGAGAATAGGCAGGACTTCAAAAGAAACAGGAACTCTGGGAAAAAAAAAGAGGCACGAAAAGATTTTTCTACAAGACATGGAGAAAGCAAAAAGAAACTGAGGAGAGGTAAAGAACCATGTGGCAGGACATAGATTAAACATAGATTTTAAGAACTAGTTCAGAACAACAGTAAGCTAAGTCCTAAAACTATCATATATAAATATAAGACTCCATGTCATTATTCAGAGCTACAGGCCTAAAGTTGATGTCACCTATCTTCCTTGATTATTCTCTGCTTTGTTTACTCAGGCCATCTCTTGCTGAACCCAGTGTGAACTAATGTCCTACTATGGCTATCCAGTTTGCCACAGGGATTCCTTGTCTGCTAGTAGAGCGCTAAAATTCCAGATGGCTGCCCTGCCTGCCTGGCTTTTACAGGATTTCTGGAGATCTTAATTCTGGTCCTCATGCTAGGGTACAGTGCTTTGGTCCACTGAAACATCTTCCAGCTCCCAACGTCCTATCCTTATTGCAATATGTGACTGGATGGCACGTTGGTGCTGCCTTATCTGTCTGTTCATGAATCTGCACCTGCCTATTTGTGGGTAAGGATGTGGTGAATCTTTTGAAAGAATGGGGTGGGTGGTTTAATAAACTTAGATGCCCCACTTAGATGCCTTGATACCTTGTTAATCCAAGGGAGAAAGATGAGAGGTATTGATTTGCTGAGCAGCCACCCTTTCACTTTCCTGGTTTCTTTCCTATCGAAGACTTTCCTACTGTAAAAGACAGATGATACCCCCCCCCCCAGGGGACATTATACATCTTTCCCAGCTTGACCATAACCTCTGGATATGCCTATTTCTTTCTGCCCTGGCTTGATGGCCATAGAAAGCTTTTCTCTAAATATCTGTTTATTCCTAGTTTCATTTGAGGTTTGCAAACATTAAGCAAAATGTGAAAGAATATGTAGCACGTGTTCTTAAAAAGGGGTTTAGACTTTTTGATGTTAAGATTGTTAAGGAGTATACATATCTCGTCTTACCAGAGAGCTAAAGAATTTTTTAGTTTAAAGGAGAACTATTATTTATCATAAGGATAAACACTTTAGCAGAATATGATATTAGTAGCACAAAATATATACTTGATTTTATTGCATCTGTTTCCTCGTGTTTTGTTGGCAATGCATGGCTCCTAAGACCCTTTTACAGTAGTGTGAAAGCAGAAATAGAGCACACTATCCTACTAGTAACAAAAACAACATGATCAATGCAAGCAAGGGGAGCCCAAGAGGATCCTTAAGCCATTTTCCATGCATATGACTCCATTTAATCAACACAGGAACAAAGGACAGCCTTTTTCTTTCCTCTTTCCATGTGTGTTATTTCACATTATTAAATGAGATTTGAGTGAACTGAAGTAAATCAGCCAAAACCCAGCTTGGATTAGATCCCCTAAACTTCCTTATGGCCAGATTTTTTCCAGATGGCTTCTCATGTCGCCGGTTTAATATCAACAGCGTGTGACATGCTAGAAGAATACTTCTTAGACTCAGGTCAGTCCTTGAAAGATAATTACACTGTCAGTTGCCATCATTGTTACTGGGAAAGGGAAGATAACTAGGTGAGTACATTAAAATCCCACCTCCAAAGCAGCCTCATTTTAAGATAGTACATTTGAGAAGCTTCACAAATTTTCCTGGCCATCTGTCTGCACCACTGCCCATGATGTGGCATGGATATCTTCTTGACAGTCAAATGGCTGCTGTTCACTTTCTGGTTATATGTTGGGGAAAATACAAGGACTTTTGTACACGATGATAATAGCTGTATTCTCATGTCTGCTTTAAAACTCTGCATGCCCTGCTTTCCGGCTTTCATTTACAAGTTGAAAAAAATGTATTTTCATGCGCTTACCCACTTTCAGTCTTTTTTAATTATACCTCTTACATTGCTATAAGCGTATTTTACAGCTGGGTTCAAAAGCATGTTAGCAGGCAGTTGTAGGTACCATGTCAACAAATGTGGAAAACAGAATGGGACTAACAAATAAGGGGTCCCTGCAGAACCCTGATCTAAAGTGCACATGCATGGTTTCATGAAGTTGCTCTCCTCGTTTTTATTTTAATTTCAGTGTTGCAAAAAGTGGGAGGAATGGTTGAGAGCTCCACCATGCACCTGCCAGATTCACCAATTGTTAATATTTTACACATTTCCCCAGAAACCCCCATTTATCGTAGATAAAATATGATCACAATACACAGCACACACCTTACCACTAAGTTTTGAATGATTTAGTATTTCCAACATGTAGAATAGCTCCACATAGCATCAGTTGATAAAATGTTATTGTCAAGGGGCTAGGAGGTGGTTCAGCTAGTAATGTGTTAGTCACACACACACACACACACACACACACACACACACACACACACACACAAGGATGTGAGTTTAATCCCAAACACACAGGCAAAAAGTCAGCCATTGAGGGGCACACTTGTTACCCCGGCACTAAGAAGGTAGAAACAGACAGATCCCTGGAGCTGTCTGGTCAGCCTGCCGAGCATAATCAGCAAGCACCAGCTTCAAATTAGAAAATCCATTTCAAACAAATATCTGCACATGTATGTGCCTTCACCTCCCCATGCTCACAAAATTTCATTTTCTAATGCATAATTTATCTTCAAACCCTTCCAGCTTTCCTGGTAACATGAGTGGTTCAGTATGCATTTGTCACTGTATTTATTAGCTGTGTCTTAAGCACAGGCATGTTTACTGTGAGCTATCTAAAGACTTCATTTCAAAACTGTAACATGTTGGGCAAGGAGACAGCTCAGAAAGGGGAGGCGCTGGCCCTCAAGACTGATTACCTTAGTTCAATCCCGAGTCCCTTGTGGTTGAAAGAGAGAATTGACTCATACACATTGTCTTCTAACTGCCACAAGAATGCTCTGGTAAATGTGTGCACAAGCAAACATATGAATGCCTGAACACACACACACAGACACACACACACACACACACACACACACACACACACACACACGCACAAAGAAATGAATGTAAAAGGAATTCTTTTTTTTTTTTTTTAACAAGGTTTCTCTGGGTAGCCCTGGCTGTCCTGGACTCACTTTATAGACCAGGCTAGCCTTGAACTCACAGAGATCCATCTGCCTCTGCCTCCCAAGTTCTGGGATTAAAGGCGGGCACCACCATGCCCAGCAATTACAGACAGCTGTGAACTGCCATGTGGGTGATAGCCAGTGCTCTTAACTGCTGAGCCATCTCTCCAGCACTGTAAAAAGAATTCTTTTTTTTAATAATTTATTTTTTATTTCTTCAAGTTACATCTCAATCACAATCCCCTCCCTACGCCCCCCTCCAGTCCCACCCTTCCACCCTCTTCCCCTTCAACTCCATCCCTTTCTTTTTTTTTTTTTTTTAAGTTTAAGGTAGATCTTTTCCCTCCCAACAGCTCTCCCTTTCAGTCCAACAAATGGTTCTTTCTCTTATAACTATAGATACAATACAAAACAACAGAAATAAATAGGCCACAATTATGAGAGTTATGTGGCTTAGCATACATTCCCAATGTCTAGTCCATATGTATTTGGCACCTGACTTTAACATTCTACTATCTAACCATTTCCATGAGTTTAAAGTTCTATATCTAACTCAGCTTTCATACTAACTTGCCTCACAATTTTAAAAATATCTGTAAAAAGAATTCTTAAAGCAAAACCTTAAAGTTATGACAGAAGAGTCATCCAGCCAAGACAATCACAGGGGGCCTGGCTTGATCCCTGTCCACTTCCCTTCACGCTCCATTGTAAAAGCTTTTTGTTTTCTAGTAGCTCCTTCAATCTGACAGATCTGCAATCAAGAGATTTCAAATGCAAATGTTCTGTCAAAGAGTACCTAGAGGTGCCTGGGAGTCTAAAAAGGTAAACATGATTCTATTAACATTTTAAACCATTTTTCCATTCTTATTTGGGCCCCAAACAGGTTTACTACGTCCCAAATCAGCAGGAAGTCATTTTAAGAGAACAACGTCCCATCCCCAGAAAGTGGGGAGGGTGTTCCCCCCACTTTGGTTATTTGATAGATAAAAGAAAATTTTGTTATTTAGGGGAAAAGACTACAAGCTGTTAAATGGTCTTGTTAAATGGGTTTTGGAGGTTAGACCAGGGACTTCTCTCTTTTTCTTTTCTGTATCCTTCTTTCTCTCCTATATAGGAGTGAACAGACTTGAGAAAAAAATGGGACATAGACATAGTATAGGAAAGATCAAGAAAAAGGACAAATTATTGAATATGGCCTTATACCTTTGTATACTGATACAAAATTAATATTATATTTGGCTAAATTGGTATTTATCATTGTATATTAATGCAAAATTAAGATTGTATAGGGCTACATAGGTATTGATCTTTGTATATTGATACAAAATTAAGATTATATTTGGCCACAATGGTATTGACCCTTGTATATTGATGTAAAATTAAGATTGTATTGGGCTACATCGGTATTGATCTTTGTATACTGATACAAAATTAAGAGTATATTTGGCCACATTGGTATTGATCTTTGTATATTGATACAAAATTAAGGGTAATGCTTCTTAAAGGTATTGTTCGTAGTAATACTTAAAAATGAAATGTCAAGTTTTGGCCTCTTGCTACCAACTGACATAAACTGTTTAGGATAATTAAGAAACGGAAACTAATAGTCATGCAAATGTGTCATTTTGTTAGTTACTATGACAGTCTATCACAGTTATTTTCTAAGCTACTCAGAAATCAAGTTGCTAAGAGACAAGCAATATTTGCTTATCTAAATATAAGAGATAGATAGGGCATCTTCAAAAACCTCAAGAGATCTGCAGAATATGGCATTCAAAGATGTTTTCTTAACTTAAGATTTTTTGATATAGAGACATGTCAGCTCCTGACAGCACCCTATATTCTACTCCAAGTAGAAGATTAGCATCGAAGAATCTCCAGTGGGAGATGATTGAATTGGTGGTAAGCCTTTCTCTTGGCAAGAAAAAACCCTTGCTTCAACTGTAGACAGACTTGTGTCCAAAAAGGACAAAACTTGGAAGCAGGTAAGTCGACAGCTTAGCTCTGCCAAGACAGGGTAGGTAAGTCCTTCATAATTCCTGCTATACAATCAATTTCTGTCAGAGAAACGGGGCCAAACGGCTGAAGATTGATGCTGTAATGTATGGAGAGAAAATGGGAACTGTCCAGGCAGCCACTGTTATGTCATTTCTTAGTTTTGGAAGCTGCAGGCCCTGCACTTCCTATATAATCAGATATATTTATCCCTCTCAGGTCTCTGAGGTGGTTGAAGAATAGATAGCTAGAGTCTCATAGTTAAATTTTGAGTTGTTTAGGAATCAAGAGGGTGTTCTGGATCTAAGAAGATATTTTTAAAATTATGAGGCAAGTTAGTATGAAAGCTGAGTTATATATAGAACTTTAAACTCATGGAGATGGTTAGATAGTAGAATGTTAAAGTCAGGTGCCAAATACATATGGACTGGACATTGGGAATGTATGCTAAGCCATGTAACTCTCATAATTGTGGCCTATTTATTTCTGTTGTTTTGTATTGTATTTATTGTTATAAGAGAAAGAACCATTTTTTTGGACTGAAAGGGAGAGCTGTTGGGGGGAAAAAGAAATACCTTAAACTAAAAAAAAAAAAGAAGGGAAGAGGATGGGGGGTTGAGGGGGAGGAGGGTGGAAGGGTGGGACTGGAGGGGGGATTAGGGAGGGGATTGTGATTGAGATGTAACTTGAAGAAATAAAAAATAAATTATAAAAAAAGGTAAATATGCACACAGTCCTAGGTTGCTATCCCCTGAGTGTGAGATTTAATTATAAACATGGCAATAATAATAAATGAGAACCTTCAAGCTTTATGGGTGTATAATGTGTACCCTGAGCTTTCTTGTGTAGAATCTATATGGAATGTCTGAGCTGATGAGTGGTTTTGTATTCACCTGTGATGATTACCGTAGCATATGAAATGGCATATGAAAATGTGAGACACTTTCAAACAGTACTGTGCTTTTGTGTGTTCCTTCTGGAGATAAAGTAGAATTGTCAGATGACCATAGTTTAGTCATATCTATTCCTTGAAGTTTGTTTTTTTTTTAATGTTGCCTTAAAGGGACAAGTAGGTGATCTACTTTAGAAATCCATGCCAAGTTGGGAGTTAAGAATCAATGTATTAATCACTGTCTTGCCATTTATTAGCCCCATGGAGTTATTTATGTCATTTGCAAAATAAATTGATTCAAACAGGGAGTCCCTGGGCTTCTTTCTGCCTTGCAGAGATATCATAGTGATGGAAACCTATGTAAGAGCAGGTTGAATGCGAAGGGGAAAAACCATTGGCTTCATAAGTTGTGCCTGTAGCCCAGCTTGTTCTTAAACATCTTATATATTCAGCTGGTGTGAACACACTCATCAGTAAAACACCCCAAGAAATACAAGCCCAGGTTGAAATTGAGTTCACTGCATGCCTGGGACTCCTCTTCAACACATTTATCTCATACCTTCTTCTTTACATGCCCTTGCCTTTGTATTTATGGCTGTTTTAGAGAGAGATGAACACCTCTTGAAATTCCCAGTAGTTTACCCTGTCATCATTTCCGTCTCATTGCTGAGCCCAATAAAACACTCTAGAGATAATGATTTTTTTGTGTGAATGAACTTTCATCTGAAACTTATCTCACAACATCCTCTTGCTTGTGTGTTGTCTCTAACACTAAAAGTAGTCTTCTCTCATTGTCACGTAATTTTCCACAGGGTATGACCATGCCTGTTTCCTGTTACAGTTATTGGTATTATATAAAAACAGTGTGATTATATAAAAATCATACTTACCGGCTCAGGAACCTGAACCACACTTGATATCTCAAGTCATGCTGACCATGCAAAGCTAAATATTCCATTTCTGAAATAAGACAAATGCTTCTTATTGAAAAAGTTTGGTATTTTAATAAGCAAATGAGTGAGTGGGGAAAAAGCAAAACATCTCCAATATTTTATCTTTTTCTGTTTTGAACAACAGGTGTATTTTCTCCAGAAAAGTATTCATATATATTGGCTCTATTTAAAAAAAAAAATTGGCTTTAATTCCCAGTGAAAGTAAATATTTTGAACTTTTGGTGAATAGTACTTTATATATTGTGAGTTGCATAAAAATATACTCTTCTCTGCTGAGGAATAGGATATCTTGGTCATGTATTTGAAAAGTGTGGATAATCCAGTCAGATAATGTTGATATTCTGATTCTTCCTGTTAGGCAAATTTACTCCAGGAGGCTGGGATAAAACTACAGAGATAGTCTCCCTGTTACAGACAGAGCGTGTAGAACGGAAGGATAACCTCTCCACAACTGGCAATAATACAGAGAGTGTGTGTGGAATTCCCACTCAGCTTGAGCCAGATTACCACAGTGTAAAAGCACTCCCTGGAAGTCAGTTAGATACATTGTCCTTGCACCTTAACCCTTTCAAGACTTGAGTCACGGTTCACAGTTTACTTCTCAGGTATATGAGGGGACACTCTAGGGACAACTTAAAAGCCCAATGTGGGTTAAAATTACCTGGTAATTTTTTAGTATTCTGAGGGAGTCTTTTTCACAGTAAGGGAATCAAATACCAAAAGATCCAGGTGCTTAAACAGGAATGACCTTTATAGCAGCCACACTGAGAAGAAAAGTATCTTGGCTACTGAATGGGACAGTGGCTGTTCCCATCCTTCATTCTGTGGCAAATGATGAGAATGCTCATATAGAACATACACCTTTCTCCTCTCAGAAGCAGGAATCTTATATTTTTGAGTGAAATCTTCTGAACCTTTAATATTAACAAATTTTATTCAATTTAAAAGGACTTTTGAATAGGCCTCATGTGTCTGTGGCTTACCAGTTCATCAATTCTAAGAAATTAAAAATGATGTTAGAGTATTTGGGAAGGCAAATTCACTGTTGAATTTAGTTGGATATGAAATGCAAGACCCGGTACTTTGACGCTGACTTACTGTGTAGCAAAACTCTGTGTTTCCTACAGATTTAGAATCTAAGCCACTTCTCCATTGCTTCCCAACCTGGTTAGAAACTTGCATTAGTGCTATTTAGAATTTCAGAAAAAGCTAATATCTCCCATGCTTCATGTTTACTTCCCAGTACAGTGGAACCTTCCAGAGTATTATGTAGATTAGTCAATATAGGTTTCTTGTGCACCATAACAAATTAACACCGAAATTTCAGTGGCTAAACACAGAAAAATCTTATTTATTTTTCTAATAGTATATCTGACATTGTATTGTCAACAAAGTTAGTTATTTGGTAAACAAGACTGACAAATGACCTACTTCTCTGTGATACTATAATCTCAAAATATGGCTTTTAGGAACTCCATAGATGAAAAGAAGAACAATAAAGAGGGCACATCAATACATCAATTTTGTTCAGAAGTGACACCTATTAACTCATTCCATGACCTATGATAAAATAAAAGCATAGTTCCAAATGAACGCTGTGGGAGGTCCAGAAACGCAAAGAAACAGGTGAAATATAGAACAAGTTCTTCTACAGAATGTCTGCTTTATTGTGAAACTCAGAGCTACAATTCCAGTTAGGAAACAAGTACAGGTGGATTCATGTACTCACACACACACACACACACACACACACACACACACAAATATATATATATGCATACACACACAAACATGCACATAGACACAACCAGAAATATGCACAGAGACACATAAACAAACATACACACATAGATATGTACACAAACATGCACAGAGACACCATATACATACACACACATAATCACACACACACAAACATAGACACAGAGACACATACATACACACACAGAGACATACACACACACAAACATATACACACATACACTCTAATACAAACATACACACACATACATACACAGAGACAGGCACAAACATGCACACACATAGACACATAGAAATATGCACATGTACACCCATACACAGACAGAAACGAACATACACACACACAGACACACAGAAATATGCACATGCACACATATATACACATAAACATGTACACACTTATGTACATAGGCACACACAATCGTTACACACACTGAAACACATGAACATCTATCCTTCACAGTTGCCAAGGCTGTGCAGTACAAAAGCAATCAAAAGAGTCTGCTAGCGCAAATTTTATGAATTAAAGGTAGAGCTTAGGAATACTGACACTCTAGAATCCAGAGGTTTGAAGGGTCTCCTTATGCAAGCGGTCACTGCTCTTTTGCTCACACAATGTGATCACAGCCCAGGAGAAAGGAGATAAAAATAAAAACTATTCGAGGCTCTCCCTTTCAGATCTTGACTTCTCCCAATAATCAACAAGAACTAAATTCAGCTAAAAAGTTATAGAACAAGACGGTTAGAGCCCTCTTGGCAAGGCTTCCCCTGGAGGGTCTGTTTCTCAGTCTAACTTTGGTGATGGTTATAGAAAATGATCTGTACTTTGAGATGGAGTTTTAACTAATCGCAGCAGAGTGGTCTCTAACATTCACACTTTGGCAAGTGTTTAGGTTTGGGGGTCAATTATTTGTAGAAGCATCATGACATAATTCTTGTTTATGCCTTGTAGCTATAGACTGATAACCTATCGTCAACTGATTTGGGTAAGCAAAGGAGCAGACTTGTTCCGGCAATTAAATGCCCAGTGGAAGTAATAACTTCCATTATAGTAGGATTGAGCACCCAAATGTTCACTATGCTGCTGTTCTCTGTGCTGGCTTGCTTTGTAAGCAAATAAAGGTTGGGTCTTAGCATTTCAGATGATTGAACATAGCAGTTTCAACTACAGAAATCTTACAAGGTAGGGAGGTGATCCTTTCTTGTTTCTTTAAATATTCTGAGAATCTCTCTGGATCAAGTTAGGTGACATGCCTTTTGTGAACATGTTTCAATGGCAGACAATACTAGAAAACTAACAGTGGACATCAGGGAATCAAAACATACCTACTAATGCAAGTAAGATAGGAGAATAGCTATCCCTACCTGTATATTTCAGCCACTTAAATCTTTCAGATATTTTCATTTCTACTGATTGTTAGATGTGCTGTGCTTGTTTGTTTAATATATTATAAGCAAAATTCATAGTGCTTAATTTTTTCTAAAGGAATTTAACTCCAGAGGATATATTTTTGACTGCATTATAGGTCATATTAAGTACAAAAGAGTATCTTTTTACTGAAGACATTATTATATCTAACACAGTCCTGTTTGCAATTCTGGTAACTTGTGCATACTTGGATGCAATTGGTGTGTCCTTGTAATAGTAATAAAATATTCACCCACTTATAATTTGTAGATTTGTTTGGATTTTTAAAAGAAGATTAAAATAGATATGATTCATCTCCAGATATCCTCCACAATGCACTCCCTTTTCTTCAATTCATTTTATGTGTATAGTCCTGTATGTCAGTACAGTCGTTTTGAATATGTTACTTTGATAGTTTATTGGGATTTTACATTTTTGCTCATTATTAAAATATCCCCTACTACTTTTATTATAAGTATTCAGCTTTATTTCAGTATAAACTATATGGATTAAACAGTTAAGGCTAAAACATTATGGAGTTTTTAAGATACTCTAAAACCTCACGCACGGAAAGGAACTAAATGTTGACTGCTAGAAACATTTTTATCCTTAGCAGATTGAGAAAGCCCTTTGCTGGGAAGAACCCAACATGATACTGTAAAGTATACTGATCAACAGTGGCCTTGGATACAGATGCAAGATGGAACCTAGGTTACTTGAACTTGCAAACTTATATTGATTTAGTGATTCCCAAAGTCTATTCTTAGAGCATTAGGTCCATTCAAGAGTTACTTCCTCAAACAGGCTGGAAAATAAATTTCATCTTATGTTTTTTTCTCTTGCAAATTAAAAATAGAGAGCCACATTGAGTTATCTAAAAAACCCAAGGGGGAAAATGTTCCCCTCCACCAATAACAAAAAGTGCACACATATTTCCTGTCACTCGGCATTTCTCAAATTGTGTTGACTGCAGTACTGCCTTTGTCTAAACAGATGTTAAACCTTACTGTGTCACTGGACAAACTTGAAGACACATGTTAATTTTTCTACAGAATTTTTAAAAAAGTATCCATCAAGTATTCTGTAAACATTCTTTCTAAGACACGTAAGCCCTTTCTAGGTTAATCAATAGAAAAAGGAGCTTAGCACTGTATAGCTTTTGAGATTATTTATTTACCCCAAGTTCCAAAGAGGCACGGATATCTTTTCTGGAGAAAGCGTTGACACCTGCCAAGCCTTTCCATAAATCACTGATCACGGCTGTGTATCACTTACGTTATGTATTAGCCACTGAGAGAGCATTTGTGTTCTGCCTTTATGCCTTTTTCATGCACAGCTCCAGGAACTTGAACTTATCTGCTTGGGGAAGTGAGGAAATGCAGGAAAGACAGACACAGAAACAGAAATATTGTGGGTGGGTGGACTGGACTCTTTGCTGGAGAAATTGCAGCACCTCAGAAGCTCACTGTATTGAAAAGAAAGGCAGGATTATTGCACACAGATAAACAAGGGAGTAGGGTTTAAGATAGACAGCTGTATCAAGAAGACAGGTTTACCTCATCTCAGTAGGATTAATCTCCGTAGAGAGTAGACTTCAGGCCATCAATATCAGGCAAGCTGGGGGAAATCTGTGGTGGACATTTTCTTCGTACTCAGTCATCTCTCACACTGGGCCTGCTCAGGGAAGGCTTTGGCATCCCTCTGAGCCTGAGGCTGTGGCATCCCTGGCATGGCTGTGCCCATGACAACAATACACATTCACTCAGGACTTCACTTTCATGAAGCCTTCTCTGCCTCCCACACTGCTACACTCAAATTACAGGGAAACCCATTCTTAAAATAATTCAGCTAGTAACATACTTTAATGTAAAGTCTTAAACACTAACATTTTGTAACCTGTAATTTTCAGTTAATTCCTGACAAAGCAGAATATGAGAAGACAAACAAATGGGTGCCAGTTGAACTCTGTCAAAGACTTAGTCACTGTGGTAGAAGCTATTGGTGAAGTTAGCTGATTTCTTCAAAAAGATGGATAAGAAACTGAAACTACTGCTTTATAACTTCGTTTGGCCTTTTATTGGTAGCACAATGAATTTAAATTTAAGGTATATTATGTAATACTGTATTTTATCTGCCTTTAGATTAAAAATAATTTTCTGCCTCATAAATACCTGGGAACCTGCACCAAGCCTGTGTCTGAGTCTGAAAAGTGATTCTGCTAAGGACATTTGTTCCTGTCTTCCTGAGACTGACAGATTTCACATCTTCAGTCCCCAAGATATCAAAGCCACTTACAAAGTTTCAGGATGATGTAATCCAGGGTAAGCCTCATCTGAGGGCCATGTGGATGCAGGAAAAAAAATCAAGCTTTACCCACAAAGTCAAAATGCCAATAAGAGCTAATCCATAAAATGTAGCTAATGATATTCTAATAGAATTGTGCAGCTTATAATGTTTATCAACAGTAAATTGAAAAGGATCACAATCAGAGTCACAGGTGACTTTTCAAAATAACATTCTTCACACATTAAGAAAACTAATTGCTGAGTAGTATTCCACTGTGTAAATGTACCACATTTTTTAGTTTATTTTTTATTTCTTCAAGTTACATATCAATCACAGTCCCCTCCCTACTCCCCCCTCCAGTCCCACCCTCTCACCCTCTTACCCCTCAACTCCCCATCCTCTTCCCTTTTTTTTTAAGTTTAAGGTATATCGTTTTCCTCCCAACAGCTCCCCCTTTCAGTCCAACAAATGGTTCTTTCTCTTATAACAATAAATACAATATAAAACAACAGAAATAAATAGGCCACAATTATGAGAGTTATATGGCTTAGCATACATTCCCAATGGTTGAGGGACATCTGGGTTGTTTCCAGTTTCTAGCTATTACAAATAAGGCTGCTATGAACATAGATGCGGAAACTTCCTTGTGATTCGGTTAGGAATCCTTTGGATATATATCCAGAAGTGGTATGGCTGGGTCTTGAGGTAGAGCTATTCCAAGATTTCTGAGTTATCGCCAGACTGATTTCCACAGTGGCTGTGCAAGTTTGCACTCCCACAAGCAATGGAGGAGTGAGTGTTCCCCTTTCTCCACAACCTCGCCAGCATATGCTGTCTTTTGAGTTTTTGATCTTAACCATTCTGACAGGTGTGAGATGAAATCTCAGAGTCCTCTTGATTTTCATTTCTCTGATGATTAAGGAGGTTGAGCATTTCTTTAAGTTTCTCTCAGCCATTAGAGAATCAATCCTCCTTTGTGAATTCTTGGTTTAGCTCTGTTTCCCATTTTTTGATTGGATTACTACTCAGCTATCAGAAACAAGGAAATCATCCAATTTGCAGCCAAATGGATGGAAACTAGAAAAGTTCATCCTGAGTGAACCTACCTAGATTCAGAAAGAAGCACATGGCATCTCTTCACTTATAATCAGATTTTAGCCATATAGTACACAATAACTATCCTATAACACACCAAAAGGAACAGGAACATAGACTTTGTTACCTGTTAGTGGGACACTTTGCCCTAGTGGTGCTGCCATGTATGCCCCCAGTGCAAGAGGAAGCTCTTAGCCCTCATATGACTGCTGAACTGGGGGGGCACTGATATGTAGGGACACCCCACTCTGGAGGAGTAGGATAGGAGGGAAGGGGGAAAAGGGTGGGAGAGTGGGACGGTGGTACCAGGAGGGGTACAAAGAGGGCACTGTGATAGAGATGTAACTTGAATGAATAAAAAAATTTAGAATAAAAAACAAAAAGTAATTGCAGAACATTTAGAAGAGCAGCACCCTGCAAAGTATGAAAAGAAAAGCCCAGCATGCTACCTTCTAATGGCTGGAAAGTGCAGGAACAGTGCCTTCCAGGCCCTGTCCTAGGTTTACTAACCCAGAGTCTATATCAGTTAAAGAAAATGAATGAACAATAAAAGGGTTACATGTGCTTACATGCTCGCATTCCAAAACAGAACACACACACACCAAAGTCACATACATTCACACACATACATACATATGCAGACACACACATACACACACACTCAGACAAATACACATATACATACACATACATATACTCACACACACAAATACACACACAGATACACAGAGACTCTCACCACACTCACACACGCACACTATCACACACATGAATACACACATGTTGTCACAAATACTCACAGAGAAACGGGATGTCCTTTATTTGTAAGTACTCTAACTAAGGCATTGGAGAATGCAGTTTAGGATGAGGAAGCCCTCTTTATAAGTAGTTATTCCAGGGTAGGGAACTGCAGAAAGTTTATAAAGAGCTAGGCAGACACAATGCCCCTAAGGAAGGTGAGTCTGCTGAATAAACTAGCATATCATACTAAACTAGTGCTGGATTTTCATAAAGGTATAACACATGATGCTCTTTCTACAGTACCCTGTCTCTCTCCTACTCAGAGAACTTTGGATGTTGGGATTACAACCCCAGTTTGGACTGGAATTGTACACTGGTCACATTTTATTGACATATTGTTCACAGTTTCAGCCTTCCACTTGATTCTCAGACCTTGTTTTAATATCAGTTCCAGAACAGCCAAGTTGTATTTCCCTTGCGTTTTACCTACACAGGAAGATACATATAACTGTATTTTGGAATGGGACATGTTCATAATGATCATCAACCTTAGATACTCCCAGCTCAGGGGCTAATAAATAATCGAGTTTATTTCTACTGATGAATTGGAAATAGCACTCTTTGAGCAGACTTAATAAAAATCAATACTTTTATAAAATATAAAACATTGTCTACCGATTTTAAACCAATGCTGAGTTCCTCAGATTTCATAACAAGTTTTGTATCTGAGCACAACATGGTCAATTCCAGAGACACAACTAAAGGACTGAAATATCAAAGCTCAATTCTTTTCTGTAGAAGAGAACAATTACAAAGTCTCTGGAACAATCTAGAATCATAGAGTTTGAAATGTATTCCAGAAACACTCTTCTTTCATCTTGTATGGCATAGTCATATTTAACTGTTTTTGAACATAATGTTTCTTAATACTTCTGAGAAGAACATAGCCGAGATCTGGAGGTGACTTCCTCAGCCTGAACAGAAGAAAGCAGGACACCATGAAAGGATGAGAATGTCTTAGAAGAGCTCTAGCTTTGACAACTCCTATAGAATATCACAGATTAAAATTCTATCACTCAGCTTCAAAGCAGCCCCAGAAACCATGCAGGAATGGGATTCATTGTATCGACCCTAACACATTTTGTTTTCCTTTTCAAAAACAAACCTGAACTGTATTCATTGTACTGACATGTAGACTCAAGTGACAAGGGAGTGCTCTTGGTATGTTCAGAATCTAAAAGTGAAATAAAGTTCAAAACCAGAAAATCCAGTTATTGAGCAACAACAAATGGCTGCATTTGTTTTAGATTCTTTTTCTCCTCGCTCTATTGTATTTTGATTTAATAAGGCTTGTATGTGAAATTAGAACTCGACTGTTACTTATTATCTCATAAAACTCCAGTCTGAGGTATGAATTGTTCTTTTTGTACCTCAGGGTTTCCTTTTAACTTCCCCTCTCTTTATACTTAGGCACCTCAGGCATGTTTTTCATCTTCTTTATGCATGAGTTCAGTTAATTGTACCATTTCTTACAGTCATCCAGGAAAGACAGAGTACACCGATCAGTGGGCGATCAAATAGCATGACATTAAGGAATAGTGATGAAAAGAGATTCATTTTAACAGAAGGGTTAACTATGTTTGGTTTTGCTTTCAGATCTTATTTATGAAGTTCTCAAGTGAGTACCTACTACTTTTCTGTTTGGAGCTTTTGATTTTTACTGTCTGTACCTCCAAAAGGCATTTGAAGATTGCTTATAATACAAGGTTCACAAATTTTGTAGAATACTTAAGAGAGGTAAAGGTAATAGAAGAGGAAAGATAAAAAAAAAATATGCCAGTACAAAAAAAGTTAGTTCGAACAGCTATCAGATATCCTAAAATGTAAGAATATCCTGATCTCTTCAGAATTCTACTTCTCCAAGAAATATGATTATTTGCCCCTATTTAATCACCTCTAATAATTTTCCTGTTATCTTTTTCTGAAAAGATCTTTATCACATTGTAGCAACACTTTAGGCTGTTCATGGGAATAAAAGCAATCAGTTTCAATTATTTTAAACGTCTTCAAGCCCCCTCAAGGTTCCTTGCTGTTCCTTTGATTTCAGTGACATTGTGGCTTCTACTGAAAGGAATCACTTTCTAATGTGCTCACCTATAGAAGAAAGTGAATGTGAGTTGTGAAGTATACTTAACTGACAACTGTCTTAATCTTTTGTTTAGTATATCTTAAGTACAAAATGTATTCTACCAAGGAAAGCACAGCAATTCAAGTAAAGAACATTGAAATCACTGTGTTTAGAAACACCACTCCTCTTTATCTGTCTTCTCACCTACATTTTTGCACCGGGAAATACCCTGAAATACATAAGTAGTGTAGTAAAGCAACCATTACTGACTATAATGGCTGTCATATTCCCATCTCTGGCCTTTATACCACCCCACAGTGATGGCAGTCAAAGGACTCCTAGCCATCACCTGCTTTCATCTCTAGATGTAGTGTGCTGAAAGATAGTGGTTCTTTTTAAAAATACATATATATTTATTTAATTATTATTATTTTTTATTTCTTCAAGTTACATCTCAATCATAGTCCCCTCCCTCCTCCCCTTGCCGGTCCTACCCTCCTACCCTCTTCCCCCTCACCCTGCTATCTGCTTTTTTTTTAATTTGAGGTTTATCTTTCCCCCGAACAGCTCCCCCCTTTTAGTCCAGTAAAAGACTCTTTTTCTTATAACAATAAATACAATACAAAACAATAAGAATAATTAGGCCACAATTATGAAAACTGTAAGGTATAACATACATTCCCAATGTCCAGTCTATACATATTGGGCAACTGATATTAATATTCTATTATCTAGCTATCTCTATGTGTTTAAAGTTCTATACCAAACTCAGTTTCCATCCTAACTTGCATTACCAACTTAAAAACATCTTCTTACACCTAGAACATCCTTTTAATTCCTAAACAGCTTAAAATTTAACAGTGAGACCATAACTATCAAGTTTTCAACCATATCTGAGACCTGAGAAAGATAAATATATCTGAATATACAGGAAGTGCAGGGCCAGCAGCTTCCAAAACTAAGAAATCACAGACAACTGGCTGCCTGTACAGTCCCCAATTTCTCTCTATAATGTTGGAGCATCAATCTTCAGCCGTTTGGCCCCGTTTCTCTGACAGGCATTAATTGTAAAGCAGGAATTATGAAGGACTTGCCTACCCTCTCTTGGCAGAGCTAGGCTGTCGACTAACCTGTTGCCAAGTTTTGTCCTCTTCAGACAGCATTCTGTCTATAGTTGAAGCAAGGGATTTTTCTTGCCCAGTGACAAGTTTGCCACTAATGCAACCATCTCCAAATGGACATTCTTCAATGCTCATCATCTACTTGAAGTAGAATGTGGGGTGCTGTCAGGAGCTGACATGTCTCATTATCAAAAAATCTTAAGTTAAGAAAATATCTTTGAATGCCATATTCTACAGATCTCTTGAGGTTTTTGAAGACCACCTATCTATCTCCATATGTTTGGATAAACAAATGTTGCTTATCTCTTAGCAACTTGATTTCTGATTAATTTAGAAAATATCTGTGATAAACTATACTAGTACCTAACAAATTGACATGTTTGAAGGACTACTGGTTCGCATTTCTTAATTATCCTAAATAGTTTGTGACAGTTGCTATCAAAAAGTCAAAACATCACATTGCATTTTTAAGCATTACATAGGTACAATACCTCAAAAAGAGTTAACCTTAATTTCGTATCAATGTACTTCATCAATACTGATGAAGTCAAATATAATCTTAATTTTATATCAATATACAAAGATCAATACTGGTGTACCCAAATATAATCTTAATTTTGTGTCAATATACAAATATATAAAGAGCATATTCAAAAATCTATACCTTTCTCTTTATCATTCCTTAAAGGAATAGCTCTAATGCTGTGATCACAGAGGAAAACTCTCCATAATTCCTTTAGATTGCTGTGTTGTGACAATACAGCATCTTCAATTAACTTCTTTTTGTCCCTGTAAATGGCAAGGAAGACAGCTCTTTATAACATCTTGGTACACATTCTGTCCAGCTTTCTCCTTTCATTTTATGTGTCTAGGCATTCTCCCCACCCCAACCCTACCACAACCATCAACAAAGCTTTTTGGCCCCTAGAGCACAGTGGTATCCAATCTTTGGCTAAAGACTGCACCATTTTTCTCAAGCCAGTAGCATTCATTATGAGAATTTCCTTCATTCTTTCTTCTTCATGGTAATTTGAGTCTTAAGGGATGGGTTGTGATTTTTCATTTAATCATTTCTCCTTCAGTTATAGTTTTGAAACACTCTACCTCCTTTGGGTACCTTACTTTTATTTGTTTAATGTAAAGATTCTTGAACCATATATTATAGCCTTGCATGTCATTTTACAGTTTATTTGATGCCAAGTTTCACTGCTAGGAAATTAGCCACTATTTATGGTCATCTCAAAGGGCAGAGACAGCCTTATAGTTGGGTACACAGTCATAGTTAAGCCACTAAACACCACGTTTGAATGGCAGTGTCTCATGAACTCAGACTCTGATGTCTTTGGTTATCTCTGAATACTTAACCTTGTTTTTTATTCTTCTTAAGTTGTATGGGGTTGCAGCCACATAAAGCATGCTCCAGTGTTTATTTCTGGTTAACTTAGTATATATTACCTAACCTGATGTCTTTTAACCCCCTTACAGATGACAACACTGCATTATCTGGGGTAGTTGTGGGGATTTGACATGATAATGATATGGTAAGAATACATAGTACCCAGAGAAACATTAGTAAGTGCTAATGCTTCCAGTTATAGATACAAGACCAAACTCAGAGCCATATTCCATGGGCTACACATGGGGAGACTGTCCTTAGATGCAGTGAGCCAGCATAAGGTGAATCTGTGTCACTAGAAATGAGTAAGGAAATTATGTGCAGAGCAGGAGCACAGTTTGGAGCCAGTGTAAGCTTTCCTTGACATGCGCTGGTTGCACAGATCTGTTCGCTTTTGGAAACTGAATAAATTTTGTACTTGACTGTGTACTTCTCAATATGAGCCAGAGTAGCATCACTGATGTGGGGCAAAACAAATGCTTTCTGAATAGAAATGAGGCCTACTTCTTAAGAATTCATGCTCTGTGCTATAAATCTGGTAAAATCTCATGGCTGAGGGCAGTAGGCCACAGGCCCTAGGGAGGGATCTATTATGACGGTAGGATAAATATGACATGTCTGTAACTTAATGGACATGAAAAATACCTTGTAAGCATTTGTGGTTATACACATAGGCTGGTCCTGCTCTTAGCATTGATTAGGGAAGCTTTTTTTTGCATGGTTAATAGATAGATTCATAACTGTTAAAGTCTTAAGCATAAGTGGCTCTTAGGTATTCTGTCCCTAACACAATAAAGCCCAGAAAGCATGTTAGAATGGGGAGCAGAAAGAGTGTAGGTGCCGGTGGATGTGGAAGTGTGCTATGAAATGCTATCTTCTGCATATATAGTGACTATTATTTTCATGAAGTCACAGCAGCTGCATGAGACCCACATAAGTTTGGACCCATTCAGCATGCCATCATAGATGGAGGAGAACTCATAGGGCCCTATGCATCCTCGGGGAGCTATTGACCATTTAGTGGTGCCTAGGGAGAGTGAGTCATTTTCCTCAACAGTGTAGCACAAATTCTATAGCTAATAACACCCCACCACTGTACTAGAATGAAACCTATCCTAATTAAACTCGAGGTGTCTCACTCACACAGAGACAAACATTGGAGGGGACTTGTCATAAAAAAAAAGAAAATCAGCAAGGAGGATAACAAGAAGGAGAAATGGGTCTGAATCTGAACAAGATGTATTTTATACATGTATGAAAAATTTAAGAGTCACATTGCGAACACATAAAGCTGTCAAAAATAAGTAATAATAAAGTCTGCTAGATAGTAACACCAAAACAGAAAGTGCCTAAAGGCAGGCCAACATTAATCTCATTCCTGATATGTTAGTTTCTCATTGCCCTAAAGATATCTATAAAAACTATTTAACTGTAGGATATATTTGTTTGGACTATTGGTTTCAGAAATTTTAGTCTGTGACCAGCTAGTTCATTTACCTTGGGCCCAAGGAGAAGTCAAATATCATGACAGTGTGGGTATGCAGAATAAATCTATTTATCCCATGGTTACCAGGAAGCAAAGAGAAGCAGGAAAGGTCAGGACAAGACAGACATTCCCAAAGTATATCCCCAGTGACAGATTTGCTCAAACTAGACCTCATCTCCTAAAATTTCTACCAGCTCTGAAAATAGCACCACCAGCTGGAGATGAAGCCTTTACCACATAAGCCACTGAAGAAAACTTCAAATGCCAACATAATACCTGTTAATAAGACATCCGGTGTAGAGTAACAGAGGACAAGTGCCTAGATGAATAGATAGATAGATAGATAGATAGATAGATAGATAGATAGATAGATAGATAGA
>CAJQZJ010033863.1:1276954-1301478 GCA_907164525.1 Lophiomys imhausi
GGACAGTTCCCATTTTCTCTCCATACATTACAGCATCGATCTTCAGTTATTTGGCCCCGTTTCTCTGACAGACATTGATTGTAGAGCAGGGGTTATGAAGGACTTACCTACCCTGTCTTGGCAGAGCTAGGCTGTCGATTTACCTGCTTCCAGGTTTTGTCCTTTTTGGACAGCATTCTGTCTACAGTTGGGGCAAGGGGCCTTTCCTACCAAGAGATAGGCTTGCAACTAATTCAATCATCTCCCACTGGAGATTCCTCGATGCTCATCTTCTACTTGGAGGAGAATAGGGGGTGTTGTCAGGAGTTGATATGTCTTGATATAAAAAAAAATCTAAAGTTACGAAAACATCTTTGAATGCCATGTTTCTTCATACATCTTTTTTTTCCTACACAAATTCAAATGCATCATTTGGGGTGATATCCTCCCTTGTTGTCCCTCATTCCATCTTGCTTTTGTTACTGCTGTTCAGTCAGCCAACCGATCATGTGTCCAGTTTACTAACGTGGCAAAAGACTTGTGAGTCCATTTGGCTGGACTGGGAGAAGAATTTAACAATGTCTGATATATATAGCTTTGTCATCCAGAATTCTGACATGATCCTTGAGCTTACAAATTTAAAAACAATCAATTTTGATCTATATATGTGGAAAAGCCCTTTCTTTTAACATACAGATTATATAAGCACACATAAGCTTTTATGACTTTAGTAAGGAAAGTACAGTTGATTCCAGAGACTCCTTGTGGTACCCATGTAGTCTAGTTGGTGGAACATTCTCATGTATCCTATCAGGCAAATTGTTGCGATGAATGCCCTGGCCTCCTATTTATTCAGATGGCAGCCATTCTGTTTCCTGCAGTGAGAGAGGGGTTTGGGAGAGAAGGCATGTTCTGTAAAGCCTCAGCAAAATCCAAGGTTTGTAAACTGTGGTTCAAGGTCTTAGCCTCCTCCCTTTGTCGGGAGGATAATCTGTTCCTGATGCGGTGGTTAGGACGGACTAACCCGTCGTAATCAAGCACTGTCCAGGTTGAAAGGTGTTTGTGACCCATAAAAAGTATGTCTGGAAGCCCTAGCCGCTGAAATGGCCTCCCCTTTTACCTGACTTTCCTTGCAATCATAGGAAAGCAACCCTGGAAGGCATAGTAGATACATGGATGAGTTGTTATGACAAGAGGATTGCTGCTTGAAAAGAGAAGGGAGGAGAGAGCGGGGTGTCTATGTGGTCTGTTCTACCAGCTCAGAGAAACCCTGCTGAAGAAACCCACTACTAAGTTACTGCCCTGTTCCCTGCCTTCAGCGGCACCTTCCAGGTTCACCCATATAAAACCAAAGTGCTACGGTTCCTTCGTCCTGATTGTCCCTGCACCCCTTATCTCAGAACCCTCTTAACAAAAGTCTACATGTAAAAATCTGAAAATCTGAAAAAAAAAATGAAGGCAATTGTAGAGGACAGCCTGCATGCCAGCTCTGATATCACAAGCCTCAGTTCCTGACTGCAGCATCAGCACAAAGAGCAGTGGGGAGAAAGGAGCATACAAGTTCTGCTCGGGGCTCTGCAGAGTGGCTCTGCTTTGAGTCCAGGAAGCTGGGCTCATGCTAAGAGCCGACCTAATGTTCTGTAGAGAATTTCTACACTTCTTGTGTGCCACTTCCCTGGACTACCATGGGCTCCAGGAATTTATTTGCATTCTTTAAGCCATGGGCATTTATGATCACCTCCTTTCCCATCCACACCTGCAGATATGAGTGTACACACACACACACACACACACACACACACACACGCAGTTCCTCGCCACTGTGGTTTTTAAATAACTGTAGTACCTGCCTTACCTACATGAATACATTGCAAGCCTGCCAGGGAATGTTGGGTACCTTAGATAATGCTGGGTCCTGTATTTTATGTACTATAGCTTTTCTCTACATACATACTTATGATAAAGCTTAATGCATTAACTGGACATGACAAACATTTAACAATAGTAACATAGTTAAACAGAACAATTATAGCATTAAACAGAACAATTATAGCACTATAATAAAACAACATGATAATACATCTTCTCTCTCTGTGTCTCTCTATTTCTCTCCCCCCGCCCCGTGTGTCTGTATATACCATGACAGTCTATGCTATCCTTCCATATACTTATACTATGATTGAATTTCATGGTATGTGGCAAACAAATGGAGAGAAAATGTGCAGATATTGTAATGCTGTATCCTTGGTTTTAACTGTTAACTGCAAAGCTCTTCTATTAGCCAAGATGACTTCTAAGTGAGTCCAAGACAGGTAGTTCATACAGGAAAAAAGATGTTTTACACTCTGACAGGGAAAGAAATGTGACAATGTGAGATATTATCACACTACTCTGAATGTCACACAGCCTCATTATTTCTAGAAATATTTTAAAATATTTTCAAGCCACAGCTGACTATATCTGAAACCTTAGAAAGTGGGAACTATGAATAAGAAGTGAGGGAATTGTTGTAATTAAATTTTAAGGCCAGGAGAATTTTTCTTGTTGGGTATTACCTTAAAGGAGGCTCTCAGTCCTCATATGACTGCTGAACTGGGGTGGGGGACTGTTATGTAGGGACACTCCACTCCAGGGGAGTGGGATGGAAGGGTTAGGGGGTATAGGGTGGGAGGGCGGGACTGGGAAGGTTGGAAAGAGAACACTATGATGGAGATGTAACCTGAAGCAATAAATAAAAATTTTTAAAAAGAGTTTCTTGAACTACTTCAGAAATTTTTTTAACTCAGTAGATATATTCCTGTAACTATCCTATGGATATTTCAGTAAACTTAATTATGGATGTTTGTTGAAAATCTTGTCTTCTGCACATCAATAGTGACCACCCCCCCAAAGCACAGAATCTAAGATTGGGGACCACATCTGTGGGTACTTTCACAGTATTTCAAATATATTCCTTCTCCAGTTGAAATCTAAGAACCTCTGATTTATTGTGGAGATCTTTTTTTTTTCCTTTTGTGGGTGTTTTCTTTTTTTCCTCTTTATTTTTTATTTCTTCAAGTTACATCTCAATCGCAATCCCCTTCCTACTCCCCCCTCCAGTCCCATCCTCCCACCCTCTTCTGCCTCAACCCACCCATCCCCTTCCTTTTTTTAAGTTTAAGGTATATCTTTTCCCCCCAACAGCTCCCCCTTTCAGTCCAACAAATGTCTCTCTTATAATAATAAATACAATACAAAACAACAGAGGTAATTAAGCCACAATTATGAGAGTTATATGGCTTAGCATACATTCCCAATGTCCAGTCCATATGCATTTGGCACCTGACTTTAATGTTCTACTATCTAACCATCTCCATAAGTTTAAAGTTCTATATCTAACTCAATTTTCATACTAACTTGCATCACAATTTTAAAAACATCTTCTTAGATCCAGAACACTCTCTTGATTCCTAAACAACTCAAAATTTAATTATGAGACTCTAGCTATCTATTCTTCAACCACCTCAGAGACCTGAGAGGGATAAATATGTCTGATTTTATAGGAAGTGCAGGGCCTGCAGCTTCCATTGTATTGTGGAGATCTTTGGCATCATAGAAGGAAAGAGAATGTAGCACTTCGCTTGCCAAAGTATTACCTACCCACCACTTGAGGTATTTAAGATGGAGTAGAATAATTTTTTAAAGGATAATGGATTTATGTTCGTGTGCTTTAGGCAAAATGAAAGGTGACCCAAAGCAGTGATTACAGTTGTTTTCCAGTCCAGGATGATACTGGAGAAAATCTGAGTATTTGGAGAACAGTCCTAAACAAATATCAATAAAGGGTGTTGGGATAGTTGGAGGAGTCCTATGGCTGTTTTCAAATCCCTGTTCATGACAAAGTCCTCCACCATTTTCCCTCCTGAGCTACATCACAGAGGGTATTTGTACCTAGGGAGATACAACTGATGTTTTGCTGTGCGTGTCCTTCTGCAGACAACAGCAGCTTGCTGATAGTGTGCTAGTATGGGTGGCTGTTCAACTTGCTGGCTGGGTGCTGATGAGGATTGCTATTACTGAAACCATGCCTTGATTGCCTTCAAAGCCTTCCATCTCTTCCTCCCTGATAATTCTCTGGCACAGTATATTATCCCTGAAATTGCTATTTTTCCCTGCCTCTACTGATGTGAATATAATGTCTATCCCCCTCTAGTACAAATGAACAAAAGAGTCGTCAATGTTACTTTTTCCCTAATATACTGATTGGTGCCAAATTTTCCAAGATGGCACTTGTCAAGTAAATGCATCTAAGCTGCTGATATGATGGACCATCAAACCCCAGTGGTATAATGATGGCCGGAGACTGTTCCCCTACTCTCCTGACCTCAAACTATCACTATCTTTATCCCAGTACCTGAATGTTTTTTCCCCATTTCAGGAAACATGTTATAGTCCACTATGCTCAAGAGGTCACATCGTTCAGAACAGCATGCTCTAGTGATTTTCTGGAGATGATGTGTAAACACCTTATGTTCCTCTTCCAGTGGTGCACTTACTTCATCTTAACCACCTTCTGAGATTTTAGAAGGGTGAAGTTCTCCCAACAGCACATATTCTGTCCAGTCCCTTCTTTTCCTGTCTTACTTCCTCATTCTTTTATTGCTGTTTCTTGGCAACTCCTCCCAAATTAACAACCTCTTTCTCTCAGGATCTGTTTTAGCAGAACCTAGATTTGAAACATGCTGCTGGCCACAGCTACCCCATTATGATACAATGTCTGTCCTCTACTGTTTAAAGAAAGTAAAAAATTTGATGGTGAACTCCTAGTTCGAAGGAAAGGGAAGAATATCTTTCTGACTGAAGAATAACAAGATGTGTAGCAGATAAGATATTTTATTATACCCAAAGCCACTGTTCTGTTGTGAACTCATAGATTGAATGGCAGTGAGGCCTATTACCTGCTAACACCCCAGAGTGCCCCTCATCTGTTTGGTTAGGGAATACAGCTAATCTAGGTTACCACATTTTATCATGGATCCAAATGCCAGGATTTGTCAAATGTCAGCTCAGGAGATTTTGATGCAGCAGGCTTAGATGGGGCTTAGGATTTTTGTTTATGGCAAACTCTTGGGTGATGCCAAAGCTCACTGATCCAAAGGCCGCACTATGTCTACTCCTGTGACTAGGCATTTCCTGCACCCTCCCACAGCATAGAACCTAGCATGTAAGCCTGACTCAGAAGTAATTTATGTGTCTTTAAAAGAGGAATTTATTGATTTTTGTTGGTTAATATATTTAAATGGCTTGAAAGTCAAAATATACGAGGAAATGGGTGGATTCCTTCTAAACGTGATGAATGCCTTGAGCTTATCCCCAAAGCCAGCATCATGCTAAATAGGAAACACTGACACCATTTTCATGAAAGGAATACAGGATATCTGTGTCAACCCACCAGTTCTTCGAGGATTCTCTCTATTACTGTGTATAAAGAAAGCCCCAGAGAATATAACTGGAAAACAAAACCCATTCATGTAAACTTCAAGGTTGTATACATGTATTAAAACTTCTGTATACTGCAGGTATAAATGATAAATATAATAAAAATGTAATTAAAAATATATAATGTCACATGCCTTTAATCACCACTGGGGTGACAGAGGCTGGCAGATCTCTCTGAGTTCAAGGCCAGCCTGGTCTACAAAGTAAGTCCAGGACAGCCATGGATACATAGAGAAACCCTGTCTAGTAAAACAAAACAAACAAACAAACAAAAATAATAAAATGTTACAAATATGTAGAACAAACAAGGACTAAGTTATACTTGTCTAATTTTTTCGTTTGGTTTATTTTTTACTTCAAGTAACATCTCCATCACAGTGCCCTCCTTCTACTCCTCCTGGTTCCACCCTCCCACCATCTTCTCCCTCTCCCATCCATCCCACTCCTCTGATGTGGAGTACCCCTACATATCAGCCCCTCTCAGTTCAATAGTCATATGAGGGCTAAGAGCTTCCTCTTGTACTGGGAGCTTACGTGGTAGCATCCCTAGGGCAAATTGTCCCATTAATAGGTAACAAAGTCTATGTTCCTGATGCTATTGGTGTGTTGGTTGTAGGATAGTTATCCTGTACTATATGGCTAAAATCCAATTATGAGTAAGTAGATGCCATGTGTATATTTCTGAGTCTGGGTTAGCTTACTCAGGATGAGCTTTTCTAGTTCCATCCATTTGGTTGAGAATTTCATTATTTCCTTGTTTCTGATAGCTGAATAGTATTCCATTGTGTAAATGTACCAACATTTTTTTATCCATTTGTCAGTTGAGGGACATCTGGGTTGTTTCCAGTTTCTAGCTATTATGAATAAGGGTGCTATGAACATAGATGAGGATATATTCTTCTGGTTTGGTGAGGAACCATTTGGGTGGATACGCAGAAGTGGTATGGCTGGGTCTTGAGGTAGAGCTAGTCCAAGTTTTCTAAGATATCACCAGACTGACCTCCATAGTGGTTGCACAAGCATGCACTCCCACCAGCAGTGGAGGAGTGTTCCCTTTCTCCACACCCTCACCAGCATGTGCTGTCATTTGAGCTTTTGATCTTAGCCATTCTGACAGGTATGAGATGGAATCTCAGATTCGTATTGAGTTGCATTTCTCTGATGGTTAAGGATGCTGAGCATTTCTTCAAGTGTCTCTCAGCCATTAGGGATCCCCGCTTTGTGAATTCTAGGTTTAGCTCTGTTTCCCATTTTTGAATGGATTATTTGGATTCTTGGTGTTTAATTTCTTGAGTTCTTCATAAATTATGGATATTAGACCTCTGTTGGAAGTGGGGTTGGTAAAGATCTTTTCTCAATCTGTAAGTTGCTGTTTTGTTCAAATGACAGTGTCCTTTGCCTTAAAGAAGCTTTTCAGTTTCATGAGGTCCCATTTATTGACTGTTGGTCTTAGAGCCTGAGCTATTGCTGTTTTGTTCAGGAAGTTGTCTCCTGTGCCAATGAGTTTGAGGCTTTCCCCCACTTTCTCTTCTATTAGATTTAGTGTATGGGCTTTATGTTAAGGTTTTTGATCCATTTGGACTTAAGATTTGTGCAAGGTGATAAGTATAGGTCTAATTTCATTCTTTTACATGTCAACATCCAGTTAGACCTGCACCATTTGTTGAAGATGTTGTCCTTTTTTCGTTGTACGGTTTTGGCTCCTTTGTCAAAAATTAAGTGGCCATAGGTTTGTGGGTTTATTTCTGGGTCTTCAATTCGATTCCATTGATCCACTGGTCTGTTTCTATACCAGTACCATGCTGTTTTTATTGCTATTGCTTTGTAGTACAGCTTGAAATCTGGGATGGTGATACCTCCAGACTTTTTTTTAATTGTACAGGGTTAATTTAGCTATTTTGGGTTTTTTGTTATTCCATATGAATTTGAGAATTTCTTTTTCCAGGTCTATAAAGAATTGTGGTGATATTTTGTTAGGAATTGAATTGAATCTCTACCTTGCTTTTGGCAGTATGGCCATTTTCATTATGTTGATCCTATGTATCCATGCACATGGGAGATCTTTCCATCTTCTGATGTCCTCTTCAATTTCTTTCTTCAAGGAGTTGAAGTTCTTGTCATACAGATCTTTCACTTGCTTGGTTAGAGTTACCCCCAGGTATTTTATAATGTTTGTGGCTATTGTGAAGGGTGTTGTTTCCTTAATTTCTTTCTCAGCCCATTTGTTTTTTGTATAAAGGGCTTCTGATTTTTTTGAATTAATTTTGTATCCAACCAACTTGCTGAAGGTGTTTGTCAGTTGTAGGAGTTCTGTGGTGGAATTTTTGGGGTCACTTATATATACTATCATATCATCTGCAAATAGTAATAATTTGAATTCTTCATTTCTAATTTGTATCCCCTTGATCTCCTTTAGTTATCTTATTGCTCTAGCAAGAACTTCAAGTACTATATTGAAGAGATATGGTGAAAGTGGACATCCTTGTCTTGTCCCTGAGTTTAGAGGAAATGCTTTAGGTTTCTTTCCATTTAATTTGATGCTGTATATTGCCTTTATTATTTCTAGGTATGGTCCTGGTATGCCTGTTTTCTCCAGGACTTTTAGCATGAAGGGGTGTTGGATTTTTTCAAATGCTTTTTCATCATCTAGCAAGATGATCATGTGTTTTTTTTTCTTTCAGCTTGTTTATATGGTGAATTGCATTCATTGATTGATTTTCATATGTTGAACCACCCCTGCATTCCTGGGATGAAGCCTACTTGATCATGGTGTATGATACATTTGATGTGTTTTTGGATTCAGTTTGCCAGTATTTTTAAGTATTTTCGCATCTATGTTCATGAGGAAAATTGGCCTGAAGTTCTCTTTCTTTGTTGGGTCATTGTGTGGTTTAGGAATCAGGGTGACTGTGGCCTCATAGAAAGAGTTTGGCAGTGTTCCTTCTGATTCTATTTTGTGGAAGAGTTTGAAGAGTATTGGTATTAGCTCTTTGAAGGTCTGGTAAAACTCTGTGCTGAAACCATCTGGCCCTGGACTTTTTTTGGTTGGGAGATTTTTAATGACTGTTTATATTTCCTTAGGGGTTATAGGACTACAGTTTTTTTCTGTTAACATGATCTTGATTTAACTTTGATAGATGGAATCTATCAAGATAATTGTACATTTTGCTTAGGTTTTCAAATTTGGCGGAGTACAGATATTTAAAGTAAGACCTAAATATTCTCTGGATTTCCTCAATGTCTGTTGTTATTTCTCCCTTTTCATTTCGAGTTTGTTGATTTGTTTTTTTTTTTTTCCTTTGCCTTTTAGTTAATTTGGCTAAGGGTTTGTCTATTTTATTGATTTCCTCAAAGAACCAACTTTTAGTTTCATTGACTCTTTGTATTGTTCTTTTTGTTTCTAAGTTGTTAATTTCAGCCTTAAGTTTGATGATTTCCTGCCTTCTGCTCCTCTTGGGAGTGTTTGCTTCTTTTTTTTTCCAGTTCTTCCAGTTCTGCTGTTAATTTGCTAATAGGAGCTGTCACAATTTTCTTTTTGAAGGCACTTAGTGCTATGAACTTTTCTTGTAGCACAGTTTTCATTGTGTCCCATAGGTTTGGGTATGTTGTGCCTTCATTATCGTTGGATTTTAAGAAGTCTTTGATTTCCTTCTTTATTTCTTCCCTGACCCAGTAGTCATTCAGTAGAGAGTTGTTTAGTTTCCATGAATGTGTAGGCTTTCTGTTATTTCTGTTGTTGTAGAAGTCCAGCTTTCATCCATGGTGGTCTGATAAGATACAAGGAGTTATTTCAATTTCCTTGTATCTGGTGAGGCTTGTTTTGTGTCCGACTATAAGGAAGATTTTGGAGGAGGTTCCGTGCAGTTCTGAGAAGAAGGTGTATTCTTTTGTGTTTGGGTGAAACGTTATGTACATATCTGTTAGGTCCATTTGGTTCATGACCTCTGTAAGACTCATTATTTCTCTGTTTGATTTCTGTCTCGATGACCTGTCCTTTGTTGTGAGTGGAGTGTTGAAGTCGCCCAATACTAATGTGTAGGGATCAATATGAGGTTTAAGCTTTAGAAAAGTTTCTTTTACAAATGTGGGTGCCTTTGTATTTGGGGCATAGATATTCAGTATTGAGATGTCCTCTTGATAAATTTTTCATTTAACAAGTATGTAATGCCCTTCCCTATCCTTTTTTGATTAACTTCAGTTGTAAATCTATTTTGTTTGATATTAAGATGGCTACTCCAGCTTGCTTCCTGGGCCCATTTGCTTGGAAATCCTCTTCTTAGCCCTTTACTCTGAGGTAGCATCTATCTTTGTTAGTGAGATGCATTTCTTGTACGCAGCAAAATGATGGGTCTTGTTTATGGATCCATTCTGTAAACCTGTGCTTTTCTATTGGTAAGTTGAGTCCACTGATGTTGATGGATATTAATGACCAAAGGTTGTTATTTTTGGTTATTTTGATGTAGGTGGTGGTAGTGTGTTTCTTTTGGTTTAGCTGCAGTGGAGTTTTTTGCTTCCTCTGTTTTCTTGGGTGTAATTATCTTCTCTGGGTTGTAATTTTCCTTCTAGGATCTTCTGTGGGGCTGGATTTGTGGGTAGATACTGTTTACATTTGGTTTTGTCATGGAATATCTTGTTTTCTCCATCTATGTTGATAGAGAGCTTTGCTGGGTATAGTAGTCTGGTGGGCACTTATGTTCTCTTGGGGCTTGTAAGATGTCTGCCCAGGCCCTTCTGGCTTTTAAAGTTTCTGAGAAGAAATCAGGTGTAATTCTGATGGGCTTCCATTACATGTTACTCGATCTTTTTCTCTTACAGCTTTTAATATCTTTTTCTTTGGTCTGTACATTTTGAGTTTCAATTATTATGTGGCAAAAGGTATTTCTTTTCTGTTCTAATTTGTTTGGTGTTCTGTAAGCCTCTTGGAATTTAACCAGCATCTCTTTCTTTAGGTTTGGAAAGTTTTCTTCTATGATTTTCTTCAAGATGTTTCCTGAACCTTGGAGTTGGGAGTCTTCTCTTTCCTCTATGCCTATAATCTTAGGCTCTATCTTTTTATTGAATCATTGATTTCTTGGATGTTGTGGGTGAGAACTTTTTTAGATTTCTCATTCTCTTTAGTTGTTGTACTGATTTCTTCAATCGAATCTTCCACACCTGAGATTCTGTCTTCCATCTCTTGTATTCTATTTTTGATACTCATGTCTGTAGTTCCTATTCTCTTTCCTTGATTTTCCACCTCCAGGATTGTCTCTGCTTGTGTTTTCTTTATTGCTTCCACTTCCAAATTCAAATCTTGAACAATTTTACTCATTTTATACATTTCCTGTTCCAATTTGCTTATCTTTGTCTGCAAATATTTCTTTTTTTAACGTTTATTTATTTATTTATTTTTATTTCTTCCAGTTACATCTCAATCACAATCCCTTCCCTACTCCCCCCTCCTGTCCCACCCTTCCACCCTCTTCCCCCCTCAACCCCCCTATCCTCTACCCTTTTTTTTTTTTTAGTTTAAGGTAGATCTTTTCCCCCCCAACAGCTCCCCCTTTCAGTCCAACAAATGGTTCTTTCTCTTATAACAATAAATACAGTACAAAACAACTGAAATAAATAGGCCAAGTTATATGGCTTAGCATACATTCCCAATGTCCAGTCCATATGTATTTGGCCCCTGACTTTAACATTCTACTATCTAATCATCTCCATGAGTTTAAAGTTCTCTATCTAACTCAGCTTTCATACTAACTTGCATCACAATTTTAAAAACATCTTCTTAGATCCAGAATGCCCTCTTGATTCCTAAACAACTCAAAATTTAAATTTTGCAAATCTTTCAAATCTTTCATTTGCCTTGTCTCTTTCCTGTTCATGTTGGGCTGTGTTGCTTGGAGGTATCTAATGGTATTCTTTGGTATTGTTTTCATTTGTAAATTTGAAGATTCTTTAAATTCTTTCAGAGATTTAATTTCTTCTTGTAAGGACTCTATCACTTTCAAAAATATAGATTTGTCATCATTTTCATGTGTTTCAGCTGTGGTTGAATGGTCAGAGCTTGTTGTACTAGCATAGAGGAATTTTCTTGGAGTCATATTTTGCTGACTTATGTTCTGTTCTTTTGTGGGCCATTAGCCATCTGGTTGTTCTTAGCTGTTTGTTCCTGGTGCCTTCTGGGCTTGCTGCCAAGAAGGGTGCTTTGGTATAGAGGTTGTATAATTTGGTGACCTGTAGCTCTCTACAGACTGGATGGGGCCTTGTGTGGGAACTGGTTCTCAGTGTGTCTCCCAGTGCTCACCCCTTCATGTTGTGTCCCAATTGGGAACTCAAGTCAGAGGTTGTGGTGGGATATGTTATTCCTGCCGGCAGGTTCCTGAGATCTACCTGGTCTTTGTAGCAATGGAGGTACAGGTTGGCAGGCCACAGACTGTTGGCTGGAGCTGTAGCTCCCCTGCAGCTTACCTGTCGGGACTGTCATTGTGGTCTTCCCAAGCTACTCTCAGGGGGTTCTCAGGTTGAACTGGTGTACATTACACCCAGAAGCACTGTGATCTGGTACAGCCCACCTTACCCAGGCAATGAGTAATGGTTTGCGGTGGTTTCACTACTCCTGAGTCAGAGCTTTCTGTGTTGTAGCCGTGGTATTCAGCTGAGGGGCAAGGCAGGTGCAGTCACAGAATTCTGATGTGGAATTCACACCCTGTCCACAGTGCTTGGCTTCAGGGAAGCTCAGCTGCCTTTTCCCAGTAAGAATCACTGTGCTCCTGTGTAGCCTGCCTGTGCCAACATGGCTTCTGGCAGTTTCCCTGTAGCTATGGTGCCAGGACTGTTGTTGTGGTCCTTCCACACTCTTCTCAGGGGGCTTCCAAGATCAACCTGTGCCTCTCAGTCAGAAGTTCTTTGGGTCGGTGCAGCCCATCTTCTCGGGCTGCACACAATAGTTCAGAACTGCTTTACTGCTCCAGACTGAGATCTAGATGCTGTAAACTGAGGAAGTAGACTGACAGCCCTCCCAAAGTAGGTGTAGGCAGTTGAGTTCAGAATGCCTCTCCAGCACTGGGACTTGGGGAATTTCAGAAGCCTTTTCTCTGTCAGAGGCACAGGCCTGTGTGGGTCGGCGTGGCTTCCAACAGATTCCCTGTAGCTAGGGTGTCAGGACTGTGTGTATGATCCTCCCAAGCTACACTTGGTGGGTTCCCAGGATTGGTCTGTGCCTCTCTGTCAGAAGTTCTGTGGTCAGGCGCTGCCTGCTCCCTTGGGTAGCATACCCTAGTCCAAGACAGTTTCACTGCTCTGGGCAGAGATCTAAATGTACTAGACCGAAGCTGTAGACTGAGTGTCCTGCCAAAGTGAGCATGGGCAGAGAGTTCCAATATGGAGTTCACTCAGCGAGTCACAGCCACTTTTGCACTACCTGCATTGCAGTGCTCCAGAGCAGCCTGCCTGGGTAGGCAGGGGCTTCCACCAGACCCCTTGTAGTCAGGTGAGAGGTGGGGAAGCAGTTCCAGTTTGTATTCTATATCCTGCCTATAGTGTGCTTGGGCTCAGGGAAGCTCAGTGCCTGCCAGCTAGATCCTGCAGTTACCCATCAGCCAGACACCTCCATACTGAATATCCCAGGGAGAATCCCCTTCTGTCTTACCGTTGTGGCTCTGCTGGTCTCCTGGTGTCCCAACACTGCACAGATGCTGCAGGTACAGGAAACTGAGGAAGTCCTCTGTTTGGAGGTTGAAACCACCAGCTGGCATCCTGAAAGTATCTGATATGCTGTCTGTTCCACTTTAGCAAGGAGTGGAGTCTCCCAGAAGGAAGCACTCCTTATCCCATGTCCACAACTCCGATCCTCCAGTGTCTATGTTTCCAGTATAGAGTTGTGTATTGTCCCTGGCTTTGCTGGCCAAGCCCAGGTAGGCTTGTGCCTCAAAAACTGCCATTTACCAGGAGTATATCTCAGCAGTTGTCCAATCAGATTTCCTGACAATCAGAATATGTCCTACTTGATCGCCACCATCTTGCCTTCCCCTTTTTCTAATTTTCAAAGTTTATTATTAAAAATATGCATAATATTCTAAAGAATGTCACAATACAGGCTGGCAAGATGGCTTAGTGAATGATTATCTGAGTGCTATCTCTGGAACCCATCAGGTAGAAAGGAAAGAACCTACTTCTGCAAGTTGTCTTCTGACCGCCACATAACTTCACATGTACACATACATACATGCAAAAATATAATTTAAAACTTACAAAGATCATCACAACCAATGACATAAACACTTTTTTTTGAATAGCTAGATTCAAATTAATAAATGTTCTTTCCTTTTAAATAAATGAAATCAAGTAAATAATAAGATAGTAAATGAGGTTTTTAAAAATGTTCCTAGTTTGTTTTTAGAGGAACTTTATGTTTACACAAAACTGAACAGTAATAGAAGTTTTCTGCAAACCCATACCTAATACATAAGCAGGCTTCTCTTGTTAACAATACCCACTCCCAAAGAATGTCACTTAAAGCCAGTTGGCTTGCTGTGATCTTTTACCTACTACACTAGCATGAGGGTTCAGTCTTTGTGTGTACGGGCTGTAGGACTCAGCAAATGGTTCATGGCATGTTCACATTTCACTGCCTTCCAGAGTAATACCACTGCCCTAAGAGCCATCTGTGTCTTTTTATTCCTTTCTCTGTTCATTCTCTGAAGAATCACTGATGTGTTTTAGTGACTCTCTGGTTTTGCCTCTTCCAGAATGTGATTACTGGAACCATACTGTGTGTTGTCTGTTCAGATTGACTTCTTTCGCTTAACAAGCATGTCTTGTCATGATTTAATGGCTCATTTCTCTTAAAGCCAACATGAATTTCCAATATAAAGATGCAATTTACAGAGGGCAAGTCCCATGAGCTTAACAAGGAAAGGGTAGCATCTACATATTCTAATACTATTGATTGTCAAATATTAAAACACTGATATTGAAATATCTTGAAATCCATAATATTTGAAGTGTTATGATATGAGATCATGACTGCAGTAGATCCAGTAGTAATCTCTAGTACATATAAATATCAGGTATTAAAAACTTGACATGTAAACTCTTGATAATGAGATGGAATTTAAAGCCTGTGGTCATGTGTTAACAGTGTTACTTTGGGTAAAACTTTAGATTCATCTACAGTTATTTATGGAGGAACTGCTAAATGCCAGGCAGCAAGGTCGGAATTCACATTAATGTTGGCTTATTTATTTAATCTTCCCCAAAAAATCAAGTGATGCCTCTAATTTAAATCTATTGAAAACATACCCAAAGAGATTGGGTATCTCCTTTCTATAGCACAGCAATGACTCAGCTAGAAGGCAAAATCTTGTCTCTGCTATACCCAAAATACTTTTTCTAAGTCAAGCTTCCAATTTCCTTAAGCAATGTTTCAACCATATGTAATTTCTATTCATGATGTTTACTTTTGTAACTCTTGCCTTTAAGTTTTCCCTGATTGGTTGAATAAAGCTGCCTATAGCCTGAGCTAGGCAAAAGAGAAGGATGGAGCTAAGTTTCGGGGACTTTTGGAAGTGGGAGAAGCCACAAGAGAGTCAGGGAATCTGGAGAGGAGAAAAGGAGCAGATGCCATGGGATAGGTGGAAGAGGAAAAGTGCACATGGGCAAGAACAGCATGCTCTGAGAATCAGACCATATGGAACCTACAAGTATTGGGGGGGGGGTGGCTGAGAAGTTGAAAATTAGCTTAGAGGGTTAAGATTGCCCAGTCCCAGGCTTATGGCTTATTAAAATCCAACAAGTCTCTGTGTGTTTATAAGTGGTGGCTTAGGGAATAACTCCACCACCTTTGGAATCATACGTAATCAATTATTAATTATTAATAACTCTTACTACAATTTTATTTCATCAGTTCCCTTCATTTCTGGAGTAGTCCCCAGAAGTTACTATTAACAACTTAGTATGCAAACTTGATTTTAATAAGATATTTTCTGGATGACACCACTGTGAAGAGACAGTTGTCTAAGTGTCACTGAGGTGATGGCCAGGGAGATTTGAGTCCTGCCTCCTGGGCATGTTAGACTTAGCCAAGGAGATAATATGACTGGTTCTGAGCAAGTCCAAGGAAATGACAATACAAGCTCTGATCCTCCTCCTCTTGCAGTTCCTAGTTTACCCTGAGAAAACTCAGCTGTGCTCACAGCTCCTGGATGGATTGGGAATTGCCTGCGGCTTTAAAGACCTCCAGGTGACTCCTCATGCTCATTGATCACTAAAGAACCAGAAACTGGACATGATGCGTCAGTCCCTCAGTCTCCAGGGCCTTTGCTCCGTCTCTATGAATGGCCAGTGTAGATATGCTTTTCCATACAGTGATGTTGGCTCAGTCACAGCCTGCATAGGGCATAACTCCTGACTTAACAACACCCATCCGTAGAAAACAAAAGTACAGTGCACCTATTGAAGAAATCTATGACTTGCTAGTGATTTATAACTTTTTTTTCCTCTTTAGCCAGGATGCAGCCCCCGTTTCATTAGGTTTATTGTGTTTTTAATTACCTTTGGGACCTATTTGGTGCCTAATTATCTGTATGACAGGAAATTAAACTAAACCTCTCTTTGTCTGCAGGTGCTGGTAATGCCAGCCTACTCTCCCTACTCTCTTTCCTTTTTGTTTTGTTCCTTTTTGTTTTTCTCAGAATGACAACATGAATCGCAAGTCTAAGCCAACATAACTTGATGGAGCATATTCAGGCTGGGAGTTATGAAACATTCTGTGAACACTGACAGGCTCTGGATCTCTGTCAGTTGCTTGCTAATTGTCCAGGGATTCATTCTAGTGCCTTTCCCCCATCATGGGCAAGTATAAGGTCTTTCAAGTCTGACTTCTCATGTTAAGTTCTACCATTGCTTCTTAGCTATACAGATTTGTCCCATTTCTTCACTTCCCAATGTTTTAAAGTGTGCTTACCTGTAACATGGGAATAATAATAATAATGTCATACAGAATGGCTTAAAGTTAAATGTGACAACATAAGTAAGTATGTGAAGTACTTCTATACCAGGTCCACAGTAACCACACAATAAATCATCTTTCTTACTGTTAGGACAGTCAATATTTGCAGATATCTAGTGATTCTTGGGCTGTCGAGTATCTGTTGTCTCTCCACTTTAGACAAACAACAAAAGCAGGTGTATGGTTCTGCAGCCTCTGATAAAATGAAGGGGCAGTACAAGGCAGGGAGACCTCTCGCATACAGGCTTCCCTATGCAACCACCTCTGGGCATGCTCATTCCCTAGACTCCTGAGACTGCTGTGGAGCTGTGAATCCCAACCATTTGCTCACAGAAGATACTATGTCCCTCTTTGCTCTGCTTGTCTATCTTGCTTTTACTCTGTTAATGTGTCTGACTGGGGTGCAGCCCCACCCAGAAATTTATAAAAGCAAGAGAAGTAGACTGAGTGTGGTGGCGCACGCCTTTAATCCCAGCACTCTGGAGGCAGAGGCAGGTGGATCTCTGTGAGTCCAAGGCTAGCCTGGTCTACAGAGTGAGTTCCAGGGCAGCCAGGGCTGTTGTATGGAGAAACCTTGGAGAGAGAGAGAGAAAGAAATGAAAACCCCCTAGAGCCCCCAAGGTTTCATTTCTATATCTATTTTAAGGTAGAAAACATTCTTTATTTACAGCCTTTGTCTCCATCATCTCCATTATTGGACATCTTAGGAATAAAATATGCTGAAATGCTAAGGAATGGTAAAAATGTATAAAATATGCATTCTGTCTTAGGTTTATTTTTCAAAGCTTTCCCTTCATGTCAACTTTTGTCAAATGAGCTTGGGTATTTACCAGTAAGAAGTGAATGTTAAATTGGGGTACTTCGATCTCTGTGGGTCAGAAGAAGCCTCCCAGAGCTAAATCCACCAATCTGAGTGACAGATATGCAAGGAGGAATTCTGGCAGCAGCAAGAAAGACACAATCACACATAAACCAAGCCAGGGCGTGATGATAATTGCAGTGTGGCAGTCACTGGTATCCTAGGAGTAATTACTCTGACATCCTTTATCACTGTGTGCTAGATGTGATATGAAGCAATTATCTAGTTGCTTTTTTGGAATATTGATGCCTGGGCTGTCTGCACATTACTCTCATCTCATGCCGTGACCCTACAGGACTTAATTCTGACACCTTGAGTTTCTCATGCAGACTGATAAGGAACTCTGGTTTAATCTCCTCTTTCTTAGGATGAGACTCTTGTGTTTACCCCCATGTTAACAGGGAGAAGTACTAATAACTTGAGAAGCTACCATTTTCTTTTTTCGCTTGCAAAATTTGATTTGTTTATTGAATTCTCTCGTGCCAAGTCCCCTACTGCAAATATTGGTACAGTGGCATTTACAGTTAATTGTAAACTCTCCTCATAGCAGAGGCGGCCATTATTGTTTTTCCCTATAATTACCGACAACAGTCCCAGTGTTCATGAAGCACTTCTCATAGTCCTATTTTAATAGTACCCAAGGAATGTGGAACAAGATTTATTAAGAGCACATGCTTCAGATTCATGCTTATTTCACTGTAGTAATGCCTGCAAGCATGGAATTTACCCCCTCCCTGTCCAAATAGGTGGTCTATTTTTTTAAACTGATTTTGGCATTGTGTCAGTATTTTACTTTCGTCTAAACAGCTAGCTGTTTTTCAGGTCTTCTCCCTTCCTCCATCTCTCCTCCCACCCGTGTGTGTGTGTGTGTGTGTGTGTGTGTGTGTGTGTGTGTGTGTGTGTGTGATATCAGACTTTTAACTAGAACATGGATCAGCATGCATAAGTCGTAAATATTTCCTATCAATTTATTTCGATTGCATACCATAGGGAGCATCTGGTATCTTTCCGAAAGGCTGGAGGCAGTTGCTTCCTGATGCAGTGTATGGCTGGCCATCCATTGCCTGATCATATGAGGTGTAGGATGATGCAACCTGCAGCAGCAGCAGTGGGAAAACCATGCCAAAGCTGTGGCATTGTGATGATACAATGCACACATGTTTCCATGGGCGCTTTTACGCCTGTGCTTCAATCCAAGCAAAGAAATCTTAGTGTCGAGGGTGTGTGCATTTGTACCTGGCCTGCCAGGACCCCTACTTGAAGTGAAACACCACCAGCCACATGGCTTCCTCTCCATGAATTTTTCTTCCATCATTGGGAAATGAGGAAGGTTGTAGGTTCCCCCTGCAGCTGATTACAGGGAGGAGAAAGCCTTTAGTATGGACGGCCTGCATAAAGAGTAGGCCACTTCTTGGCAGAGCTAGGCTATCGACTGCCAAGACAGGGTAGGTAAGTCCTTCATAACCCCTGCTCTACAATCAATGTCTGTCAGAGAAGCGGGGCCAAATGACTGAAGATCGATGCTGTAATGTATGGAGAGAAAATGGGAACTGTCCAGGCAGCCACTGGTATGTCATTTCTTAGTTTTGGAAGCTGCAGGCCCTGTACTTCCTACAAAATCAGATATATTTATCCCTCTCAGGTCTCTGAGGTGATTGAAGAACAGATAGATAAAGTCTCATAATTAAATTTTGAGTTGTTTAGGAGTCAAAAGAGTGTTATAGATCTAAGAAGATACTTTTAAAATTGTGTTGCAATTAGTATGAATGTTGAGTCAGATATAGAACTTTAAACTCATGGAGATGGTTAGATAGTAGAATGTTAAAGTCAGGTACCAAATACATATGGACTGGTCATTGGGAATGTACGTTAAGCCATATAACCCTCATAACTGTGGCCTAATTACCTCTGTTGTACTGTATTGTATTTATTATTATAAGAGAAAGAGCCATTTGTTGGACTGAAAGGGGAAACTGTAGGGGGAAATAAGATATACCTTAAACTTAAAAGAAAAAAAAAAGGGAAGAGGATGGGGGGTTGAGGGTGGGAGGGAGGGACTGGAGGGGGAATAGGGAGGGGACTGCGATTGAGATGTAACTTGAAGAAATAAAAAATAAAGGAGAAAAAAAGAGTAGGCCACTTCAGGGTTCCTTCTCATTCATTTATCTTCTTCTCTGTCTGTGTGTCTGTCTGTTGATGTAAAAAGCTGAACCGTTGGATTTCTGAGTCCCTTGCTATCTCTGTGAATGGAATGAATAGCTTATTGTGTTATTCAGTTTCCCCTGCCCTGTAACCAGTTCTAAGTTCATGCTCTATCCATGTTACATAAGGATGCATTCCTCTATGTTTGGTGCAATCATTTATTTGGATGTGTTCTTTATAAATGTTTGCCTTATTTTGTGCATGTATAATGTGTTGTGTACATGCTTTTTTGGCTCTCTTCCTTTTTGTGATGTTCTTTTTGCTGGAGATATTGCTTTAAGGTTCTATCCATGTTACTAGGTATCTTCAGTCTATTACTTAATGCTCACTGCCTTCTGGAATTTCATAGTATAGAATATGACTTTTCCATTTATCCTGGATGGCTCTCAGATGAGCTCCAGTCCTCAACACTACCACCACAGGCAATGTTTTTACATATCTCCCTCACAGCCCTGTCTAAGCATCTCTTCAGTATACAGCCAAAGATGGGATATTTAGCCTCACATTCAGAGTGCTGCATTTGTCCTTGCTCCATTGATAACATAGGGCATTTTGTATGGCCTGCATTCATACATTTTCAGCAACAAGTATTACTTAATATTCTAAGCATCAAAGAGTATCTCTGACTGGATGGAGATAGCTTGTTTGCTTAGTAGGTGAGGAGCCTAGGATCAATCCCAAGTGCTGCCTTATCCCTCCAAAATTAAATCAACTCTTAGGTATAATAGTTTGCCTACTCTTAAGTATAGTAGTACATACCTATAACCCCAGCACTAGCAGGCAGAAGTCGAGGAATGCAACAAATTCCTGGACAGCCAGAAATATCCAGAAGGACCCTTTCTCAAAAATGGTATACATAAGCAAATGAAATATCTCATTTCTCTTTGCTTTCCTCTCCATAAGACTTGGGGATATTCACATCACTTAGCACTTGATCTTTCCCCAAGGTATCTTTCATTGAGTATAAACTTCTAGTATTGGTAAATCAGTCACTTAAATCATCTTATTTTACACTTTTAAGATGATAAGACACCCTTCTTATCTCTAATTGGCAAAAACAGCCCAATATGTTTTCTTCTAAGTTTTTTAGCTTCACTTTCACATGTAGTGCTTCAGTTCGTCCAGAGGCTGCCTCAGCACATGGCATTAGCCACTAATCGACTTCAATTTTTTCCATGTAAAGAATAATGCTAGCCGGGCGGTGGTGGCGCACGCCTTTAATCCCAGCACTTGGGAGGCAGAGGCAGGCGGATCTTTGTGAGTTTGAGGCCAGCCTGGTCTACAAAGCGAGTCCAGGACAGCCAGAGATATTCAGAGAAACCCTGTCTCGAAAAACCAAAAAAAAAAAAAAAAAAGAATAATGCTGCTAAAATGCCCTTATCTCCATTTTGTCTGGTTCCCTCTGCTGATTTCTTAATGTTTTACTGTTGTTAAACATCACTCAGTTTTCTTCAGTGTTGATCTATTAGTCTTATGCCTGATTCCCAACCTTCTATCTTCAACTATTTCTTAGTTTTTCTTTTATATTTCCTCTTTGTCCTCTCTTAATAGAATAGGAAGCAGCTCTTAAATCTGATTAGCCAGATTATGAATATCTTTCTATAATATTCACCACCTTGCTTATGATCTGAGTTCTCATGTTCATTTACTAATCATATTATTTAATATGCTGGCTTAACTTTTTTGTCTATAGCTCTTAGTGTATTGACTTTTTTATTTACATTTCTTCCTGGATAACTGGGTTTATATGACTGTGCCACCAAGCTATTTTAATTTAGGAATGTATTATGAGCTTTAATAGCATCTGTACCTTTTTCTGCATTTAATTTTAAATATTTGACCACTCCCCAGGAATTTCCTTCCATATTTCAAATGTTCTTTGCTGTCTTTTCTTTGCCCCTTTTTTTGGAGGGGGGTAGAGTGGAGAAATATACCTTTACTGATTAATAATTTTGATTTCTAAGGGCCTAGTGGGAAAGCAAAGACAGTTTTCCAGAAACAAACAGGATGAACATGAAGTCATCTGAGAACTACACTGTGCTGCACTTCTGCTTTACTGTCTAGAATGTAGTCCCTGTCCCCAGCTCATGCACCCAGTAGTCTTTAGTCTCCTCTGGGTTGTGGGCTTTTAAATATTAGTGTCATTGATCTATGATTTTTTTCCTTTCTCATTCTTTCTAAATGATTTTGGAGAAAGCATGTAAAACCCCACTTCCATTTGTCACCTTGTAGGGATCTTTTTCCTTTCTTTCTTTCTTTTTTGTTTGCTTGTTTTTGTTTATTTGAGACAGGGTTTCCCTGGTTGTCCTTGACCTTGTTCCATAGAACAGGCTGGCTTCAAACTCAATGGTCCCCTGCATCTCCCTCCAGAGTGCTGGAATCAAAGGAAGGTACCACCATGCCTAGCACTTGTCAGGATCTTAAAACACGTGGTTTATCTCATTTTCATTCTTCATGGTCTCCTTTTACACTTGTTTCTGGTTGCCCTTGCAAACCATAGGCACATCCAGATAACTTAAAGTGACCAGAGTGAAAAATAAGCACATTTCTCATTCAGTGCACATTGGCCCCACAACATAAGTAGATTTATGCTCTCTAGGAAAACTATCTTATATACAATTTATTCTCAGAGAGATTATCATACAAACTTTGGAAAATTCAAAATTATTTCACTTGATTATTCATGAATAAAATATGCCCAGTCACAAAAAGACAACTACTATGTGATACTACTCAAATGAAAAAGCTAGAGTAATCCAATTCATAGCAACATAAAATAGAAGAGAGAATAGACAGAAAGAAGATATGAAAATTATTTTAAAGCAAATATGGAATTTTTGTTTTGAAAGATGAAATGTTTATGAGATCCATCATGTAATACAAACAACAATTTTAACACTAAACCATATAATAAAAATGGTGAAGATATAAGTTTAATTTATGATTGGGTATTTGTCACACTTAAAAAATCATTGATCTTGCAGTTATTGGGGAAATAAATTAAAAAAAGAAACCCTTTCCCAAACCAATTTATAGTACTGTAATAAACTTCTAGAAATTTAATAATGAATCATGAGCAAGGGAAAGGCCCCTACCAAGAGACTCCCTATGAATCTCTACCCCAGTGAAAGCCTCTGCAGGTTCCTAGGACCCTATGGAATGATAGGTACTATTTTCATTTGTAAGTTTATAAGCTTATGTTGCCAGTACATCAGCAGGATATTCCTTAGCTACATGTGTCCCTCCTCCTCACTTCTCCCTCAAGTTCAGAATTCACATTTCTTTCTGGTAGTGCAGAACCTCTTCCCCTGCCATCCAGAGCTCAGGGACAGCCCCGCTGCCTCACATTCTGTAGAGTACTCATCAGTCACTTGTCATGAAACCTCCTCCCTCTGAGAACTATGAGAATGGGCGCCAACACCACTCCATTGTCTAGTGGGCCAAAACTTGACGAAAATTGAGGAGCTCATGGTTCTGTCTGTATGTCTATAGCATTTGGGTCTGAACTCACATCAGAGCCCAGAAACTCTCATCATAACCACTGGCATGTTATCTGTGTCTTTCAGATGTCTATCTGTGGAATTTATAATTCTTCCAGTACATTGCTTATCCAAAAAGACACACTGTCTCAGTGTTTACCTTGAACTACAAACCCCAAACCTTCAATTGATTCAATATGATTTTAGTCCCTAAAGCATGTAAATAGAAAGTAACACAGAAGGAAATATCCTAAAATGAGAAGTGATAATCTGTGGACAGTGGGATTTTCTGTGGTGTGTGTGCATGCGTTCTATAAACTAACATGGCACTCTAGAAGAGGCAGATAGTGTAGGTAACTTACATGGGAAGATTCAAGTTACATTGGCATAATGTTCTATCTTAACAACAAAACACATCATTTAGATTACAAAGGTATTTTCTCTGATCTATCCATATTCATTACATTGTTCAGTTCTCCCAACAAACCAATGGGTAGGCAGTATTTTAATATTCTCATTTCACAATGAGAGAAAAAATAAACTCAAAGGTCATTTGTAGACTCTGGAAGACCATGATACACATAGTACACATATTCACAGCCTCCTAATGTAAATTCCAACTTTTTTTTTTTTTTTTTACAATTCCAAAGTAATCTGAATGAAAGGAAATGAGAATGATTTGTCTTAATTATCAAGATATGTCTATCCTCATGTTGACTTGGAGCTAGCCCCACTTTCGAGGGAGTGGTCTGTTGATGCCACATCTGCTCTGGGATGTGAATGAGCAAAGAGCGCCACAGATATTGCTAAGAATGCCTTCTCCCTTTGGAATCTGTAGTGGTCTGTTTTGTAGGCTCCAAGGTGTCCAGTAAACAGTTAGGCAACAGTGAGGTGATGAATAGACCATTCCAGACCTTAGATGGTTAAAATGAAGCACTTGGAAGCCTCCTTGAGAATTTAACTCAGAGATCCATGATCATTCCCTAGGCCTTTATTGACTCATTGATTAAAATGTGATGGACTTTGGTCAATGTTTTTCCATAGCAAGTCATTTATAATGCATATTATTTGAGAAGTCTAGAACACTGTAAGAGCTAATTTAAATTATAAAGTGTCCTTGAAAGCCATGACAGGAAATGACTCTCATAGCCTTTTAGGCTCTTGCAGCAATTTGTAATACACTTTCAGAAGAACGCTTTTGAGTGACTTGGCTCATTATATGTGCAGTCCAACTCCAGAAGAACCAATGTAATGCATAGAAGGATTTATGAGGCCAAACCACTCTTGCTTCTTTAAAATGTGACAAATACACAGACCTTTCATGGTCAAATACTCCAAAGTTCCTTGAGAATCCCAATATCCACTTGAAGTTCACAGGCCCATTACAGACTTAATGTGTATCTTTTTAGTAGCAGTGCATATTTTACCACAGTAATAGGATGCTAGATGTGGTTCACGGTGTGCGTGTGTGTGCATGTGCGCATGTATGTGTGTGTGTGTGTGTGTGTGTGTGTGTGTGTGTGTGTGTGTGTGT
>CAJQZJ010033863.1:1301488-1327901 GCA_907164525.1 Lophiomys imhausi
TGTGTGTGTGTGTGTGTGTGTGTGTGTGTGTGTGTGTGTGTGTGTGTAAATCAATACATGCTTAACTCTTTGGGGGCCACCCTGGAAAAGCTTTAAAAGAGTAAAAGATGAATTCTTGAAGAATTCTTTTTTTTTTCTTGAGAATTAAATGGCCCAACATACATTCCCAATGGCCAGTTCATACATATTAGGCCCCTGACTTTAACATTCTACCATCTAACCATCTCCATGAGTTTAAAGTTCTATATCTGACTCAGCTTTCATACTAACTTGCTTCACAGTATGAAAGCTGAGTCAGATATAGAACTTTAAACTCATGGAGATGGTTATATGGTAGAATGTTAAAGTCAGGGGTAGGAAAAGCCCCTTGCCCCAACTGTAGACAGAATGCTGTCCAAAAAGGACAAAACCTGGAAGCAGGTAAGTCGACAGCCTAGCTCTGCCAAGACAGGGTAGGTAATTCCTTCATAACCCCTGCTCTACAATCAATGTCTGTCAGAGAAATGGGGCCAAATGACTGAAGATCGATGCTGTAATGTATGGAGAGAAAATGGGAACTGTCCAGGCAGCCACAGGTATGTCATTTCTTAGTTTGGGAAGCTGCAGGCCCTGTACTTCCTATAAAATCAGATATATTTATCCCTCTCAGGTCTCTGAGGTGGTTGAAGAACAGATAGCTAGAGTCTCATAAATTAATTTTGAGTTGTTTAGGAGTCAAGAGAGTGTTATAGATCTAAGAAGATACTTTTAAAATTGTGTTGCAAGTTAGTATGAATGTTGAGTCAGATTTAGACCTTTAAACTCATGGAGATGTTTAGATAGTAGAATGTTAAAGTCAAGTACCAAATACATATGGACTGGTCATTGGGAATGTACGTTAAGCCATATAACCCTCATAACTGTGGCCTAATTACCTCTGTTGTACTGTATTGTATTTGTTATTATAAGAGAAAGAGCCATTTGTTGGACTGAAAGGGGAAACTGTAGGGGGAAATAAGATATACCTTAAACTTAAAAGAAAAAAAAAAGGGAAGAGGATGGGGGGTTGAGGGTGGGAGGGTGGGACTGGAGGGGGAATAGGGAGGGGACTGCGATTGAGATGTAACTTGAAGAAATAAAAATATAAAGGAAAAAAATATTAAAAAATTATGTTACTGTAATAAAAAAGTATCAATTCTAGGAAAAAAAAAACAAACATCTTCTTAGATCCAGAACACCCTCTTGATTCCTAAACAACTCAAAATTTAACTATGAGACTCTAGCTATCTATTCCTCAACCACCTCAGAGACCTGAGAGGGATAAATATATCTGATTATATAGGAAGTGCAGGGCCTGCAGCTTCCAAAACTAAGAAATGACATATCAGTGGCTGCCTGGACAGTTCCCGTTTTCTCTCCATATGTTACAGCATCAATCTTCAGCCTTTTGGTCCCATTTCTCTGACAGACATTGATTGTAGAGCAGGGGTTATGAAGGACTTACCTACCCTGTCTTGGCAGAGCTAGGCTGTCGACTTCCCTGCTACCAAGTTTTGTCATTTTTGGACAGCAGTCTGTCTACATTTGAAGCAAGGGGTTTTTCATGCCAAGAGATAGACTTGCCACTAATTCAACCATCTCACACTAGAGATTCTTCGATGCTCATCTTCTACTTGGAATAAAATAGGGGGTGCTGTCAGGAGCTGATATGTCTAGATATAAAAAATAATCTTAATTTAAGAAAACATCTTTGAATGCCATATTCAGAAGATCTCTTGGGGTTTTTGAAGATGCCCTATCTATCTCTTGTATTTAGATAAGCAAATGTTACTTGTCTCTTAACAACTTGATTTCTGAGTAGCTTAGAAAATATCTGTGATAGACTGTCATAGTAGCTAACAAAATGGCACGCTTGCATGACTAGGAGTTTGTATTTCTTAACTATCCTAAACGGTTTAAGACGGTTGGTATCAAGAGGCCAGAGCTTCACATTTCATTTTTAAGTATCACTAGGTACAATACCTTTAAGAAGCATTACCTTTAATTTTGTATCAATATACAAAGATCAATACCAATGTGGCCAAATATACTCTTAATTTTGTATCAATATACAAAGATCAATGCCTATGTAGCCCAATACAATCTTAATATTACGTCAATATACAAGGGTCAATACCATTGTGGCCAACTATAATCTTAATTTTGTATCAATATACAAAGATCAATACCGATGTAGTCCAATACAATCTTAATTTTGCACAATATACAATGGTCAATACCACTTTAGCCAAATATAATACTAATTTTGTATCAATATACAAAGGTATAAGGGCATATTCAATAATCTGTCCCTTCTTCTTGATCCTTCCCATACTATGTCTATGTCCCATTTTTCTCAAGTCTGTGCACTCCTACATAGGAGAGAAAGAAGGATACAGAAAAGAAAAAGAGAGCCGGGCGGTGGTGGCGCACGCCTTTAATCCCAGCACTTGGGAGGCAGAGGCAGGCGTATATCTGTGAGTTCGAGGCCAGCCTGGTCTACAGAGTGAGTCCAGGACAGCCAGAGACACACAGAGAAACCCTGTCTCAAAAAACCAAAAAAAAAAAAGAAAAGAAAAAGAAGGAAGTCCCTGGGTCTAATCTCCAAAACCCATTTAACAAGACAATTTAATAGCTTGTAGTCTCTTCCCCTAAATAACAAAGTTTTCTGTTATCCATCAAATAACCAAAAAGGGTGGGGGGAGAAACACCCTCCCCACCCTCTGGGCATGGGATGTCGCTCTCTTAAAATGGCTTCCTGCTGATTTGGGTCGTAATAAACCTGTTTGGGGCCTGAACCAGAATGGAAAAATGGTTAAAAATGTTAATACAATCCTTTTATGTTCAGTCCTTTTGTGCTCAGCTGTTTAGATGTCCTAAGAAGTTTGTAGACAGAAGCTGATCTTCCAGGTTTTACTGAAGTTCTGGCTGGGGCAGTGTGTGGAGCTGAACTATCTTAGTGATTTTGAGTTGTTGTGGTTGTAGACTTTTGATGGAAACAGCTATTGAAGAAGTCTGCATGGCTGGATCATCTGGGCCACTCGTCTTCTTTGGTGTCTGATTCTGTTTTCTGTTGAGGTTTCCCTTGTCCAGTTGTCCCTGGATTCCTTGAATGGATGCCTTAAATCTCCTGGAAAGATAAGAACAGAGCCCTGCCCTAATCCTAACTCTGGGACAATTACCCTTTTTTTTTGAGGGGGGGTGGTCAGGTAATATTTCTCCTGAAGCAATTTGGTTTTTTCACAATATATAAAGTATTATCTTTCAATCTGGATTAAAGAAGAAATTATTTTGTTATTTTGGAGCTAAACAAGCATTAGTGTATATATTTTGAGCTCTCAAAGGACAATTTGTTTGTATTGAGTAGGCCTTTTGTAAGTAGCTTTTAAACTTAAGTCCTTCCAAATCCTATGTGTCTGTCTCTGAATTCTAAGTGTTGGGATCAAAGACCTGTGGTTCCCATCTGAAGGGATTAAAGATGTGCTCCACCACTCCTGGATCGAAGTTTTTCTCTTTTTAGAGTTTGTTTTATATCAGGCTGACCTTGAGCTCTGAGATCTACCTGTTTCTGTCTCTAGTGTATTGGGATTAAGGGTGTACTCTTCTTGAATGATGGGATTAAGGGTGTGCACCATCACCACCCTGTTCCGTATAACTCTAGAATTTATAAGACAACTAACTCTATAGTGCTCCTCCAGTCTCTGCTGAAGTTAAATGCATGGGCTAACACCACGCATTTCATGTATTTTACCTTAGCTCTAAGTTTTTTTGACTCTTGGAGGTTTATAAAACCAGATTGAATGGCTGTAACCTTTATTTTATTTACAGTGTTTAAACCTGTTACCTGCTTTTTTTAAAATTAATAAATTTGTTTGTTGCTTCAGGTTACATCTCCATCATATTGTCCTCTTTCCCCACTTCCCAGCCCCACCCTCCCATCCTCTACCCCCTAATCCTTCCCTCTTGTTCCTCTGGGGTGGAGTGTCCCTACATAACAGTCCCTTGCCACAGTTCAGGAGTCATATGAGGGACAAGAGCCTCTTCATACACTGGGGGCCTACGAGGCAGTACCGCCAGTGAAAGGTGTCTCCTTGCTAGGAAGGGAAAACTAAAAAAACAGACCAACAAACACACAAACCCACAAAAATGAAGAACAACAAAAAAAAAAAAAAAGAAAGGAAAAAGAAAAAAAATGTCTATGTCCATGTTCCCTTTGGTGTGTTGGTTGTAGTACAGATATCCTGTACTATATAACTAAAATCCTACTATAAGTGAATAGATGCCATGTGCATCCTTTTGAGTCTGGGTTAGCTCACTCAGGATGAGCTTCTCTAGTTCCATCCATTTGGCTGCAAATTGCATAATTTCATTGTTTCTGATAGCTGAATAATATTCCATTGTATAGATGTACCACAGTTTTTTAATCCATTCTTCAGTTGAGGGACATCTGGGTTGTTTCCAGTTTCTAGCTATTACAAATAAGGCTGCTATTAACATAGATGAGGAGACTTTCTTATGACTCCATGAGGCGTCATTTGGGTGTATACCCAGAAGTGGTATGGCTGGGTCCTGAGGCAAAGCTATTCCAAGATTTCTAAGATATCGCCATACTGACCTCCATAGTGGTTGCACAAGCCTGTACTCCCACCAGCAATGGAGGAGGGTTCCCCTTTCTCCACACCCTTGCCAGCATGTGCTGTCATTTGAGCTCTTTATCTTAGCCATTCTGACAGGTGTGAGATGGAATCTCAGAGTTGTCTTGAATTGCATTTCTCTGATGATTAAGGATGTTGAGCATTTCTTCAGGTGTCTCTCGGCCATTAGGGATTCCTCCTTTGTGAATTCTCTATTTAGCTCTGTCTCTCATTTTTTGATTGGATTATTTGGTTTCTTGGCATTTAGTTTCTTGAGTTCTTTGTAGATTTTGGATATTAGCCCTCTATCCGATGTGGGGTTGGTGAAGATTTTCTCCCAGTCTGTTGGTTGCCGTTTTGTTCGAATGACAGTGTCTTTTGCCTTACAGAAAGAAGCTTTTCAGTTTCATAAGGTCTTGAAGAATTCTTAAAACCTTTCTCCAGTTGGTTCTCAAAGAGTTCTGAATTTGTTTGTTTGGGCGGGTTCTTTTGGTTTACCTTGAAAATAAACTTGAAGATAGTTGCTGACAAGTGGCAAATCTCATCTTGCTTTAATGCAGATAAGTGGACGGTTTGAGTCTCACCTCAAGTCCAAGGAGAAGAGAAGAGCTTCAATAAGAATATTATAAAAACTCCACACACATTTCTTACAGTTAGGCAATAGATTGCTCATATTTGAATAATACGGTAGTTTAGAAATAGGTAGTACCTTTTACTATAGAGCAGAGGGTAGATCATTGCAGTTAGGATTATGTTTACTGGGTCGATGGATGGAAATGTGATAGGCTAAGACTAGAAATCTAGAAAAGATCTGATGTGGGATTATTTTTGGTTTAGTCTAGTGAGGTCACCAGATGTGTCACTGACAGTATCTAATAATAGCACCAGATTCCTACATCAGGTGATGGCAAAGGTGAGGTCACTGAGATAAAATACGTATAAAAGGGACTTACAGAGTGCCATATGTTGGTAGCATGAGTTTGAGAACATTAACGAATCCACAAAAATGCTTCATAAACGTAAAAAGTATTTAAGATCAGCAATCCTGAAATATAAGCCAATTGTCTCTGCCTCCTCCATTCTGTCCAGCCCATAAAGCCTCAATCAAATGTCAACAAGACAAGAGGTCAGGGTAAAGAAAGAAAGGTGGCTACTCTCACTTCTCCAACTTCCACCCAGTGTGAAGTAGAGAACATGTGACTTCAAAACATATTTGATGTTTGGACTGTTGTATAGTAAATAGCATTTTAAATGCAATAAAACAGTAATATACCTGAAGACATTAACTTTCTTTCAGGTATTTTATTTCCTAAGCATGTCTATTGAAGCTGTGGATATGTCTGAATTTCTTTAAGAATCGGGGGGGTATGGGGAATGTTCTTTTCTAGATTCTTCTAGAGGATGATAGGAGACAAAGCCTAAGTTGCTTCATGTTTTATTCCTTGTCCTATGGCTGCTCAGTATAGAGGTAACTATTTGAGAAGCCTAGTTGATACCATCCTGTCAAATCTCCAGCCTAGACTGCTGATTCTACTTCCCAAGATTAAGAGTTGTCCAGAGAATACTACTAAGGTTTGGAAGTTGAGTTCCCAGGACTTCAAAGAGATGCCACATTCTGAAATGTACAGTAGGCAGACCTCCAAATAGGGAATCAACTCAGTCTGACTGCCCTTCCTTTCCTATAGGATCAGACAGGAATTATTTCCCATGATGACAGGAAAGCAGGTTTGAAGTTAATATATTTTTGTGCTAGTGTTTCTAGGTATTCCCTTTCATAAAACACACACACACACACACACACACACACACCAGAAACATAAACAAAAAGTATAATATGGTAGCATGGATATTATGTGAGGGAGATTCTCACAAACATTGTATTCATTGCATGTCTGTGTCACTGGCTCTCATGTCTGCACTTCACCTGGAAACCTTCCAGGACCCTTTCCTGCTTATTGGATTGTACTGAAGCCATTACACCTTTTAGAATGTCCAAAGATGAAGCCATCAATAGCTACAATGAGCCCAGTCTACAAATTAAAGCTTGGCACCCGTTATCTGACACTTTGATATCGAGATTTAAAAAGCTGTTTCAATCGAAAGCACACAATACAGTTCGGGCTTCTGAAGACCTTCCTCTTGTTTTCTACATGATGCAGAATTTAAAACTAAAAAACAGAAACAAAAAACTTGATTTGGGATAACTTCTTTTGAAAACTTCAGCAGTAAAATCCTGGCCTTCTCTAAGTTCTCTGACATCACCTGTCAATGGAAAATATCAGATGAGTAATGGGAACCAGGCAAACTAATGAAGGAAGTTTGACCTTCACAACCACAAATATTTACAAATGTCACTATTTCTGTAGAGAGTATAGGAATTGATATGTTTAAATTTAAATATTTTTCGGTTGGTATTCAATTCACACTGGAAATTTTTTCATGGAAATTACTCTCTTATGAACCCAAGCTTAGGTGAATAGGGGAAACACAGTGGAACTAGAACTGCAGGTGCCCAACACACACCTCCCCATGGAAGCATTTCTAGATTACTCTCTGAGTGTTAAAAGCATTTTCAGTTCCTTTCTTCCTCTTTTTGACTGTCAACTTTAGGGTGACGCTCACAAATGGAGAGAAACCCAAAAGGTGAACTTGAAAGAATAAGAAGCTTCAGATTAGGAGTCTGGGGTGTGACTTAGTCAATATGCTTGCTTAGAGGGCACAATGACTTAGGTTATCTCTCCAGCTTCACAAAAAAAAAAAGAAAGAAAGAAAGAAAGAAAAAAGAAGAGAAGAGAAAAAACTACTTTGGTGATGCACACCTGTGATCCTAGGACTTGAAGTGAAGAGACACGCATTTCAAAAGTTCAAGGTCACCCTCAGTTACATAGTGAGTTTGAGGTCAACCTGGGTTACCTGAGACCCTATCTCAGGGGGAACACAAAGAATGAAGGAACAGATAAGAAACAGTTAAAATCACAACTCAGTATGTGATCTTCATTGATACATGACAGCAAGACTATTATTTCTAAAGAGCTGTTACTTCTCCATACTCTTCAATACAGGGCAGCCTGTGTCACTAGATGAAGGGAAGCACAAGTTTAGTGTGCAAAGACCCCCAGAGATTGATTTTGGAGGTTCCTGCTCAATTTATTCAGCATTAATTCCACAGTTACTTCTTCAGGTTTCTGGTAGTCTGTCTGAATTCCTCTTAAATGCACTGATACTGGCTGTCTTTTGTGTTATTTGAGATAGCAGTCATAAGCAAATACCATTTGATCTTAATTTTACATTGCTCACTCAATCATTGTTTAATCATTCCTCTTATGGTCCTCATGAAAAAGTATTAAATATCTCTTCGTACAGAGGCACACTTCCTCCTCTAACTGTTTTAAAGACAAAAGTGACTTCAGAGAGAACATCAGGAAACCTAAATGAACCACAGCAAAGTTGTGTTGTGTCTAATATGCTGAGAAATTGTCTTACAGAAAAACCTTTGGTTAAGAGCCTGAAGGGGAAGGTAAAGACATTTCTAAAAATCAGAAACTCGGAGGAGACAAATGGGACTTGATGAGCACTTGAGATGAATACCACAGGCTAATGCAAGCAATCAGCAGGTTTGTGGAGAATATGCTGATATCTGCAGAAAAATGCAGTGGCAGAGGAGAGCTTATGGATAAACACGGGAGCTCAGAAATATTATTACTAGAAAAGCTTTGACATTTTGACCATCTCTTATGTTTGCAGGTAGACGGGAAATGAAGGAATCTGCTTTTGCAATTGATTAGCTTTCCTGTAATAAATTCGTCCAAAGTGGTATCTCAGAATTCTCCTAGTGAAACTCTTATCCCATAGCAATCAACCAGGAAACCCTCATTAATAAGAATAGTTTACCACAGGATGACAAAAGTAATAAGGCATGCACACACACACACACACACACACACACACACACACACACCCCAAAAGATAGAAAAAAGAAAGGAAGAAGGAAGGAAGGAAGGAAGGAAGGAAGGAAGGAAGGAAGGAAGGAAGAAACTTTAAATCAAGAATTAAATATTAGAAGGGTTGGGACCCAGATTGATTGCATTTTGTTGAATGTGTTCATTAATATATCCCTTAGCCTTGCTGGGCTTATCAATGCCAGCACCTGTCACTTAGAAAAAACCTGTTCTCTACGTTACCCAAGTCATATAGAAGTCACCCTGTCATGTCTCTGGGAAACTCTTCTGTGGATGGTTCTTTCAATGTTTCTCTCCTGATCAGTTGCAAACATTTCCAAACAAAACTGAATGAACAAAAATAAAGAAGTGTACTGTGTTCATACCTATGCGTAAACACATATTCCACTTTCTTCTTCTAGTGATGTAGTAAAGATATGCCTGGTTTGTTGGATTCTGACACTCTTTCTGGGAAAGTTCCTAGATCCTTGCTCTTTGGTAAATATCATCATATTTCTCTTTATTTGAAGAGCCTTAAAGAGGGCATGTTGATCTCTGATTAGAGTAGAATGTGGTAGGGTAGCTCACAAATAACCCTTACACTCTACTGACACCCCCCCCCCCCCAGAGATAGAGTTATAGAAACCGGGATGAGCTACCCACATCCTTCATTGAAGAATGTAGAAGCCAGTCTCTTCACAATGTTGGAGGGCACTATAGCAGAGGTCTCAATCGCCAAGATCAACAGTGGTGGCATGTCATTTCCCTATCCCTGTGCTTCTCATCTGAAGACAGATCACTCTGGAGATGCAAAAGTCTGGTCACTTTGTTCTAACTTAGCATGACTCTTAAAGGTTGCCTGGCCTAGACTCCCTATAAAATCTGCTTCAATCTCTTTTGAGACTGTAGTTCACAACTTGAACTATTCCAGTTCTCTGCTGGATGGAACTTACCCTCTTCCTGTAGAAGAATTATTAATACTTATAATTGATATATATGATTATTAGAGCAACAAGATTATCCCTTAGGTCATTTATGAATAATCATATAGACATCTCATGGATTTTAACAAACCTTACCTTGTATTGTGCAATCTTAGCCCATCTAAACTAGCTTTTAATTCTATTCTCCAAATAAAATCCCAAGGTATACATATGTCCCCTTGGGCTGTTATTCTCCATGCTATGCAGATGTTCCAGGCAATGTGGAAGGACATTCTTTCATCTAACCCATGTCATGTCTTGTCCTTTTCTTTCCCTGACTTCTTTCTTCCTCCTATTTCCTTCTCCCCAAAAAGTGCATGTACTTTAGCCCTGCCTAACTTAGCCATGCCTATCACTCTCTCTCTCTGCCCAATCACAGGCCTCAGCATTTTATTAAAGCCAATCAGAGATAATGGATAGCAATCAAGGTAACAGCATCACTTGCCGTAAGTGCATCTGGCCTCATACAATAAGCAGATCTCAGAGAGTAAATTAGTTATCATTTAAAATACATAACAGATCACCCCATCATCTTCTCTTCTGTGAGTATTCACCTTAAACTCACCAATGTCTTTTGGCATGCAAATCTTCATTTCAGTATTGGCTTCCCAGGAAATCCAAATATAGACAGCCACATTGTTTCAACACATGTACAACACATGCAAATCCAATGAGACTCTTTATTAGGTCAGGAGCTATGGAAAGTGTTTTAAATGATAATAATCACCTCCAAATTATCATGTAACATTTATCTAGAATGAAGAGTCCACTTGATGAAAAATGAGTTTGGTAGAAAAGGGGGCTCTACCATTAAAAAAAAAAATCCTATGTGATGAAAACAAATCTGAGATAGCTAGAAAGTTGACATGTGCATATGATGTTTCAATGGCCTAATAATTAATAGAAATGTCATTTTACTTGTAATAGAAGGAAGTCTGCTAGTTTTCACTGTTTGGGACTCAACATATATTTATCTTAGGACTAGGGATAGTTTAGTTATGCAAGTACACCATGCTTATTGTGAACCACCATGAAAGCATGAGGACCTGGGTTTGACACCCAGAATGCACAACAAAATCCTGAAATGTTGGTACATGCTGGCGATCTCAGTGCCACGGAGGTAGAGACAGGTAGATCCTTGGGGCTTGTTGTTCAGCCAGCTTAGCCTACTTCATGTGATCTGGGCCACTAAGAGATCCTACCTCAAAAAAGAAAAAAAAATGAGATGGATGGTTCCTGTCCTAGCTAATGGTTTGATCTCTGGGGTGGCAGACCTTGGTTCTAGAAGAAATCAAGATGAGAAAGTCACAAGGAAGTAGGACAGTAAGCAGCAGCACCCTCATGCATGGCCACTATAAGCTTCAGTCACCAGGTTCTTCCCCTTTTGAGTTCCTGTTCTGACTGTCTTCCATGGTGAACAGTTATGTGGAAGTATAAGCCAAATAAACCCTTTCTTCCACAAGTTTCTTTGGTCATGGTGTTTCATCACAGCAATAGTAACCCTAAAGAAGATAGTTCCTAAGGAAGGAAGCCAGAATTTATCTCTGGCCTCTACATATGCAAAACCATATGAGTACTCTGCACAAGTATATCCTAGAGTATTTTGGCAATGGCCACTTAAAGAATAGTTATCTTTTTTCTTGCTTGTTTCTCTCTCTCTTTAGTTGCTTTCCTATAGGTATGAAGAGATGCTATGATCAAGGATGCTTATAGAAGAAAGTATTTAATTGGGGGCTTGTTAGTAGTTTCAGAGGGTTAGTCATCATGGTAGGGAATATGGTGGCATGCAGGCAGTATAACTATAGTTGAGAGGTTGCATATTGATCCATAGACAGAAGTAGAGGGGGAGGGAAGAAGGGAGAAAGAGGAGAGTGAGGGTGGGAAGATGGGAGGGAGAGAAAGGGGGTTGGACTTTTGAAACCTCAAAGGCCTCACCCCCTAATTCTTCCAAAACAATCCACTAGCATTAAAATATATGAGCCTATGGAAGCCATTCTCATTGGAGTCATCACACCATCCAACAATTACATTGGTATGAGTGTGGGGAAGGTCTTTATATTGTTGTTTTCATATACTGTAACTATATAAGTTAGAAATTATAGCAATATGATTAGATCAAAGATATATTCACCTGAAAAATACCTTTTCATTCATATCTAAAATAGCAAATCAAGGTCAAGGGGAGGGAAATCGATAAAGCCATCTATATATTGGTTAGCTTCTGGTTAGGGGAAGAGGTAGGACATATCCAGCAAAGGCAGTCAAACATTTCATGACAAATGGGGACGGAGAAATTCTTCACCTTTTGCCATTTGTAAAGGCCAATTTATCTGTATTGTATAAAAATAAACAATAAACTAGCTAGCACAAAAAAATAGAAGAGGATTTCACCAAGGCTGCTAACTTTGAGGGACATTGCAATGAGTAAACTGACTCAATGAAAGATAGTCAACTGCAGCCCCTTTGGAGAAGGGTGAAAGTTTGGGGATTAAAGTTTTCTGGAGACAATGTATTGAATTGCTTTCAATAATTATTCAACATGGCATATTTTTGGAATTATACTTTGGAGACACTCACCACCATAAAAAACATAATGTCTAGGTCTTTTCATTATCTACCCTGCTGTATAATCCCTAACTCCAGTACTGTCTGGAAGTAAGCAACAGTTTTTTGGGCAAGTTATAGGATAGCTTTTGGCCTCCCACCATGTCTCCTGAATTGGTGAGGCGGGGCAACTCAGATCTACTGAAGAAGCATATATACCATGTGGATTTCTGTGACCACAACAGAAAATATCACAGAGCTGTGGTCTATAAACTCAATGCAAGTGAACGAAGGAGTGGATGCCCATCTTTTCTTTCTTCTCATTCTTCTTCCTTTCATTTCCCCTTTTAGCCAATCAAAGGAAGAACTAACAATGTTTTCTAAGTGCGTATGTGTGTGTGGTCATAGATTTATTTTTAAGAGTCATGTGTTCAAGCACTGGAACCATATCTGGGAATAAAGCCTGCACAGGTGTATTTGTAAAAACAAAACAAAACAAAAACAAAAAACTACCACACTGATTCAGTAGTATGCCAGGCACTGAACTCTTCATCCAAGAATAAAGTGCCTATGATACAGAAGACCTAACAGGCCACCCCAGTCATCAGCAATACCAACAATTGTTGGCCATCTCCATTAAGTTGCACCTCAATGACTTAGCATCATTTCTTAGAGTCATTGTTAATTTTATAAGAATGGCTATGGTATTCCAAGGACAGCAGGGATACATTGGAGGAAGTTCTTGGTGAGGCAGGATTTCTTATTCTTGGCTGCTCTAGGGGTTCCACTCCCATAGGAGGAACCTTACCTTCTCTATGACATGGTATGCTCTTTACTACAAGAACACAATAATTCACTGATAACTAGTTTCCTTAGATCTGATTATTTCTGTTGTAAATCTCAAAACTTACAATGAAATTATTCCATAGCACGTGTTACAAGTTTATAACCTTCTTATACTTTTAATTGTTCATGCTAATCTGTGTGTTTTGACTCTTCATCTGATCTAACCCAAGCATTCCTTTTGTAAAAATATCTATAACCAGATATAGTTCTGTAGATAGAATCTAACTGGAAGAAAATCACTCAACGTGGCTGGTTAGTTTATAAGAAAGGAAAATGTCACATAAAGGCCTCTTTGACTTTTATTCCTATCTATTCCTTGTAGAGACATTTTCCCTCCTTATAAACTAAGCAGCCATGCTGAGTGATTTTTCTTCCAACATGTTTCTGTCTTTGTAGATGCTTACCAGGTCTCTTAAATATTTCCACATCCTTATTTTCTTCATTTACCTGAAAGGGAGCTTACATGTGATCTACGACCCACTCTTTTTCATCTCCTCTATGCTAGGAGGAATGTACCTGAATAATAAGTCATGAGTCTTTTTCTCTCTGAACTTTCTTGACTCTGTTGTTTTAGTGCATCACTTTTTCTAATGTAGATTTTTTCATATTCTCCTTTAGTTTTCACAGAAAGATGCAAAATGAAAAAGAGAGTATTGATTCTCTCTTTACACTCACATGTGACAGAGATTATTTCAGAGGGCTTTAGTTAGAATGTTGTCTTTGTTTTTCCCAATGAATAACATGGAATGGGAATAATTTTTGATTATTTACTAATTGATAAAAGAACTGTGTGTAACTTAATCTCACATGAAATATATGCATCTGAAAATACCAAATTGAAAATGTGTCAGATGATAATTTGTTTCTAACTTAAAAGCAATGTTCTAATGAGTTGTGGGTATGAAACAAATGTGTCCATATCTAACAACATAGAGTTTATCTAACACTTTCTATAAGTCGTCTTCCAAACTGACCACTCAAAACATTTCCTCCATCTTGTCCTAGTCACAACTTCTACTGTCCTTCAAGTAATCTTGTATTTATTTAATATGTGTGTGCCTGAGTATATGTATATGCATTGCATGCCTGCATGTAACCACAGAAGTAAGAATAGGGCATCATGACATCAGGTCCTCTGGGAACTGGAGTTACAAGTACCTGTGAGCTACCTGTTGTGAGAGTTGGGAACTGAACCCAAGTATCCCACAAGAGTAGCAAGTACTCTTAGCCATCAATCCATCATTGCAGGCCTGTATTCCTATTTCCTAATTGTAGTCAAGTTACAATGTTTACTGTTATCCCAGATGCTCTACCAACATGCCAATTCAGCGTGTACCTAAGTGATCTGATTCTATCACTGAAATCAACTTTATAGAAATCTGTCAGTATATCTGCACTCCAATCCCTACTTCTAATTACCCTGTTGAGGTTACTATAACCCAGGAATTTCTTCTGACTTGATTTCTCTACTTCAAGTAGGATGAGCCAACTAAGAAGGCCAAAGCCACCATGGTACTATTTCATTTAAAAGTATTGAGTATTTAGTTGTTTCTTCTTTAGCAAAGTACATAAGGATCTTTGAGGCCCCTCTATGCCTTCTTTAGGCTGATCTAGTCATCTCTCATTCATATTCCAGGTTGTGATTTCTTTTATACATCATGACTTTTCCTGCCTCCATTCCTAGATTGCTTCTCTTGCTATTTCGCCATTTACAATAGTCTCATTATTATTCTCAACTGATTAGGATCCACCTTTCAGGATCTAGAATGGGTTTCAGGATTCTAGGGCTCCTGGCTCCTTTCTTCTCTGCTCACCCAAAGTGACCCATCTAATTCTTACCACCTTAAACTCATAGGATATGTGTTTCCCAGTTGCTCCCCTTAAAACATAACCTCAGAAACTCTATCATCATGCTCCTAAAGTTGGCCAAAAATACATGATCAATAAATTCTTCTCAAATGTTTAATCTGGGAAGAAATATGAAAATGATATCCCAGAAGTGTAAATCAGATAAGAAGAAGGAGGATGGGAAGGAGGAGGAGAAGAAGAAGGAGGAGGAGGAGGAGGAGGAGGAGGAGGAGGAGGAGGAGGAGGAGGAGGAGAAGAAGAAGAAGAAGAAGAACTGAAGAAATAATCTGAAAATAACATAAGTCAAAGTAACTATAATCACACAGGATTTTAAACAGGCCAAGACAAAAGGTAAGTAGGCAGGCGATTCTATAGAATCACTTTATCTCAAAAGTTGGGAAACTAAATCCTAAGAAATAAAAATTTCGTGACTGATATTAAAAGTTAACTTTGAGGTTTTTGAAGAGGCCCTATCTATCTCTTATATTAGGGTAAGCAGATGTTGCTTGTCTCGCAGCAGGTTTATTTCTGATTAGCCTAGAAAGTAACTATAATAGGCTGTCATAGTACCTAACAGAATGACCAGCTTGCATAACCATTAGTTTGCATTTCTTAATTATCCTAAACAATTTATAACAATTAGTAGTAAAAGGCCGAAACATCCCATTTCATTTTTTTTCTTTACCTCCTAACCCTTCCATCTCATTTCTCTAGGGTGGGGTGTCCTTATATAACAGTCCCTCATCTCTGTTGAGAGGTCGTATGAGGGCCAAGAGCCTCCTCATTCATTGGGGGGTCTACGAAGCAGTACCATCAGTGAAAAGTGTCTCGTTGCCCGGGAGAGAGAACTACTAAACAAACAAACCAATAAGCATACAATAGATAAAAAAGACTAAAAAATAGAAAAAAAATATAACTACTATATAAAAAATAAGTAAAAAATAAAAATTAAAAATAAGAAGTCTATGTCCAAGTTCCCTTTGGTGTGTTAGTTGTAGTATCGACACCTTCTACTATATAGCTAAAATCCTACTAAAAACCTCAAGAGATCTGCAGAATATGGCATTCAAAGATGTTTTTGTAACTTTAGATTTTTTTTATATCAAGACATATCAACTCCTGACAGCACCCCCTATTCTCCTCCAAGTAGAAGATGAGCATCGAAGAATCTCCAGTGGGAGATGATTGAATTAGTCTCAAGCCTATCTCTTGGTAGGAAAAGCCCCTTGCCCCAACTGTAGACAGAATGCTGTCCAAAAAGGACAAAACCTGGAAGCAGGTAAGTCGACAGCCTAGCTCTGCCAAGACAGGGTAGGTAAGTCCTTCATAACCCCTGCTCTACAATCAATGTCTGTCAGAGAAACAGGGCCAAATGACTGAAGATCAATGCTGTAATGTATGGAGAGAAAATTGGAACTGTCCTGGCAGCCACTGGTATGTCATTTCTTAGTTTTGGAAGCTGCAGGCCCTGTACTTCCTATAAAATCAGATATATTTATCCCTCTCAGGTCTCTGAGGTGGTTGAAGAACAGATAGTTAGAGTCTCATAATTAAATTTTGAGTTGCTTAGGAGTCAAAAGAGTGTTATAGATCTAAGAAGATACTTTTAAAATTGTGTTGCAAGTTAGTATGAATGTTGAGTCAGATATAGAACTTTAAACTCATGGAGATGGTTAGATAGTAGAATGTTAAAGTCAAGTACCAAATACATATGGACTGGACATTGGGAATGTACGCTAAGCCATATAACCCTCATAACTGTGGCCTAATTACCTCTGTTGTTTTGTATTGTATTTATTATTATAAGAGAAAGAGCCATTTGTTGGACTGAAAGAGGAAACTGTAGGGGGAGATAAGATATACCTTAAATTTAAAAGAAAAAAAAAAGGGAAGAGGATGGGGGGTTGAGGGTGGGAGGGTGGGACTGGAGGGGGAATAGGGAGGGGACTGCGATTAAGATGTAACTTGAAGAATTAAAAAAATAAAAGAAAAAATAAATAAATCAGGAAAAAAAGAAAAAAAATTAACTTTGAGGTTTGACTGAATCTAGGGCCCACTGCTCTCTGACACATTTTATTTTTGAGTTCTGTGATTTGGTATATCCCCGAGAAGCGCTGTTATAATTTAATCATATTAATTTTTCCTCATTAGGTTTATTTGGGGAAATTGCAGAGACGCTCTCTTTTCTTTCCTGCTCACGATGACTCTGAGGTTGACATTTTCCAGCCACTGGTCATTTCCTTCTGCATCCACTCTGCCCCTGACCATCCTCCACAGTGACTTGTTTGCAACCCTCAAAAATCTCATGTATCATGACTAGTAAAATACTTGTATAAGTCCAACTATTCATTAAAAGTCTGCATGATACATCCATTTGCAGGATGCTATTAATGTGTTTGGTTGATTAAAATCAATACTCAGAAACATTAGGAGTCATGAAAAAAGTACCACTTGTGCATTTTGGTATGACTCAACCAAGGCTTATTCCACCTTAATACAGCTCACGTATTTTTCTGTATAACATAAGTTACTGAGAAGACAATCTCACAGAATCTCCCACTTCACCTGCTGGTCACAGAGTGTGAAATTCTGAGGGTTTTGTAAATGTGAGACATGTAAGTCATGATAACTTGTTTTGATAATGTCCTAAAATCTCTCTTCTTTTACCTTTGTAAATGATGAAAATGGTCTGCACATATGTATTCCTTCCTTACTCTCTCCATAGAAGAGTCTACTTTCTTGCACCATTAATTTTGTGCTTAGCCATGGGACATTATTTCACCAATGGGATGTTATAAGAAGTTACTCAAATACAGACTGAAAATAATTTGATCTCTTGAGCCTCAGCATTGCCATGAAAGACGTTTCTCTGACCTCCTCTTCTTGGAGCACATGTGAAAACAAAAACAAAACAAACAAACAAACATGAGACAAACTTGGGATAATGAGCCAGTTCTAGACATTCAGCTTAGGCAGTTTCTATGCCTGCAAACTCCAGGTAGTAGTTGCTTTATAAACGCAAGAGTAAATGATCATTTCTTTTGAGAGACTGGCTCTGGGTAGATTGTTTTGTAGAATCAAATGGTTAATTCAGCTCCTTACTCATAGGATACTAAGTTGGAACCATCGTGCCTATTCGTGTGACCCTACTACACACATGGCTGTCTTACTGTCCTTGGCTCTCTACCCTTTTGCTATTGTCTTGGGCTGTTTCAAATTCTATTTGGTTATAGTCACCTTGGCTTGTGTTATTTTCAGTTGATTTCTTCAGTTCCTTCTTTTTTATGATTTGATACTTCTGGTATATAATTTTCATACTTGCACTCATTTTCATTCTCCTTTTGCTTCTCTGCAGATATCTTCACACCCTAACACTTATGTGTCATACTTAAATGTCACACTAACTTCATTATGTGTCTGCTGCTGTCCATTCCATATTGTTCTTTTTGTTACCTCCATAGTTCCTAAAACTCAGTCTTTGTGGAATGGTAGCTCAGCTGTATCCTGCTTATTGTTTACCCACTGGGTTATTATACAAATGAAAAGGCTCACCTAAAAGCTCTGAAATCTTCACTAGATAACTGGAGTTTTCTTTCTAGAGCCAGTGGTCCACACAACCATAGTTTCTCAATTACAGAGCTCATTCATGAGTCTAAGCTGCTCTGTCTTAGATTAGTAGGAAGGGAATAGGAAGTGGAATAGGAATGAGGCAGGTGAGGGAAGGAAGAGACAGTGGGTCTTGTCAATCTTACCTTTGTTTTCTAAAATGGCAGTTGAATAAAACAAGGCATAAAGTATAGCCTTTATATAAGAACTGAAAGTCAAGTGCCTGCTTGTCATCCAAAATTTGAAAATGTGTTTGATTCCTCTCCATTAGCTCATAGCAATATTGAAAATAGATTTGATGAACCTGGAACACATCACCAGACTAAGATGCAAAAGGCAGCTCAAGACAACCATCCATATGCTTCTCTGAGTTAATTTGGAATACAGAGAATTCAGTATCCTAACTGTCCCACAAACCCTGCCTATGTGGCTAGAAGGGTAGATGAATCCTGTGTGAATTTTAAAGTTCTCAGTGGTACCTCAGGATGATCTCCTGATGGAGTGAAAGGGAACAATGAGGGGACAGAGATTTCAACTCCTAGCTGCTACTCTTTTCATTGACTTAGTAACAATTACTCTATGAAAATTAGTGATTTCTAATATAGGACCGGTAGCTGCCAGGCTTCTCAGTAAAAATTATATGCAGTTACTACAAAGGATGCAGCATTTCCTCAGACCCTTCAGAACTCTGGAAACTCAGGAAGGTCAGGGAGTATTCAGTCCAGTCATAAGACCTCAGAAGGTGTTTACAGACTGCCATAGCACCTTAATCTATGAAATCTCTATCAAGTCCCCCGCCATGTAATGAATTCCTTTAAACAGTGGAAATAATTCTTCATTCTCCCTGAACGAGGAATTATGCAACATTCACGAGAATAGCTAAAGAATAGGGCAGACTACTATACTGTAGTATGAATTGTAACATACACTTCTCAGTTCAAACACAAGCATTACATGGGTATATTGAGCATTTCCTGGACAACCTGAATATGTGCCCCTTGACTTCTCACACAAGCATTCTCCTGTCCTCTTTTACTTGGCAATGTCTTAATTTTTTAGAGTACTGAAGATAAGATGAGATGGGACTTAAAGCAACATATGCTGTTTAAGAGGCCTTTAGCACAAGAATCTGTTTCACAGAGTGAATTCTCTCTGGAGGCCCCAAGAGAGCATCTTCACCAAGCCTTGCTGCTAGCCTATGGTTCTTATGGGTAACTGATGCAATATTTTTAATCTGTGTCTGTGTAACTCCCATCTCTCCTTAGAGTCCATATGACCTCTGTTATTTCCATGTTCAAGTCTCTTTATAAAGTCGTTTAGTATTGAACTTAAACTAGAATGATCTCATCTTTAAATCCTCAACTAAATGATATGGGCAAAGATCTATTTTCTAAATAGAGTCATACCTACAGGTTCTAAGTAAACCTATCTTTTTGGGACTGCATTCCACCTACTACAGATACTTCTTGCCTTCTTCAAGTCTTCAGGCCTGCCTTGCCTTCAGCTATCAGTCACTCACTGTACTTGGATTTGGATTTAGAGGTAACCAGTAGAAATATCATGGACTGTCCATACCTCATTATGAGCTGGTGTTGAAATTGAATACTCTAGACTACCTACAGGGCCACTGCTTCCTTTAGTCCCTTTTCTACTGCTATGATAAAACAGCAAGGCAACTTATAAAAGAAAGCTTTAATTGGACATACAGTTCCAGAGGGCTAAAGTCCATGATGGCAGAGCAAAAGCATGGTGGCAGGAGAGCTTCCATCTCCAAACATAACATGGAAGCTGAACATATATTGGAAATGCCAATGGGAATGATAGGAAATCTCAAAGTCTTCCAGCAAGGCTACACCTCCTAATCCTTCCCAAACAGTTCCATACTGGGGACCTATTATTCAAACCAAGACTGGCCCTATGGGCAATTCTCATGCAAACCACCACATTGCTTTTCTGGTGACCTTGCTCTCACATAGGATGCTACAAATGAGGAGATACTCTAACTTTGGACTATGCAGAAATTGAGAATTTCCCAACTTTTCTTCCCTTTCTCTCCCATCACTTCCTTGCCCTTCCCCTCCTCTCCTCTCCCTTCCTTTCCAGCCTAGACACATCTCTCCTCACCTCTTGTTTCTACTAGTCTTGTCTCACTTCTCCTTCTCTCCTTTTTCTTGCTTTCTCTTTTATCAGAAAGGCTCTTTTCCAGCAATGAGCATGGACCACTTAGACCTCACAGACTCTTGATACTATGGATAATGACTAAAGATCCCTATAATGCAGGTCTAGGAGACTCATTTCAGTTTGAACATGAAGAAGCACATTAGACATGTGTTGACTGTTCTGTTATGTGGAACATTTAATCCTTTGCTAAATCAGAGTAGATGTTTTTGTCATGTTTTATACTTTTGGTTTCTTCTGAAAAACTGTTACCAGGAATCTCAAATGCTTACCAAACACATACCTGATTTTCATTTTGTAACTCAGAGATGGTATGTACAAAAGACCATATAGTCATCTTGGCAATGGGGTGTTTGTCACAGCCCCATGAGAATTAGCATGCCAACCAGCCTCCCTTAGCCAGCATCACTCAGAGAATTTCCAGTGATTAATCCCACTGACTGAGTATTCCTTTACTGTAATATCCCTGACACTCAATGCTAAGGTTGCACTGTATTCATTTGTTCTTATTGAAATATGACTCTATAATTGCCTCTAACCAATTTCATTTACACATTATTGTGGGGAGCATTCTAAATCTGGCAGTTTGAGATGTTTCAAATGATGTTTAAAAGACCCTGAACTATTTCTCAGAAATTAGATGTGCTGTGAGAATTACATCTTCTATATCAATACACATTCACATATGTTTCTATGAGGTATCCCTAGACATGGATTATGATTTTTATCTTGCATCTACTCCTTTATCTGCGCAGTATTTGGACCACCTCTTCTCTCTCTATCTGCATATGCTATGACACTTGCCTCAAGGATCTAACTTGGTGGTGATTGACTGGCTGAACAGATTTCTGTATAGCTTCTGAAAATAAACAGATGTCTGTGAGATCCAGACCAAGGCACAGTATGGGCCCAGTTGCTGCTTTAGTATATACAACTCATTGCTTTAATTCCAAGACAAGGCTTTCTTATTTCAGATCCCAGAGGGTAGCAGCATAGCTATAAAAAAAAAAATCGTGCTATGCTGGCTTAGGATTCTTGCCTCTTGGATGTTTCCCAAATTTGAACATTATCTTGTCCTCAAGTTTTAACTTCTGCCCTGGTTCATAAAATGTTCTGATCTAATTGTCTGCCTCTGTTTTGTCTACTCTTTGGGGAAATAATGGTCTCTGATGCTACTCCACAGAGTCTCTTCTGGCTAACGTTGTGTAATATGCATTACATTAGCTCTGTCTTCTCCCATTAAAGACCGGCAGCATCATGGACAATTCATTAAGCTTACTACTTTCTAGAAATCTTTTGCAATGAAGCTCTTTCACAAATAACATTTAAAAGAATTCATAAGACATGCATCAAAATAAATATAACTACAGATTTTCTCTTTAGTGAAGTGTTTTGCTGTGCTAGCCTAGGCTGTTCTTCAGGAACTATAGACTTGTCCCAACAGTTCCAACATTGATTGGGTAGGAAAATTAATTGAAGTATTTGTCCTTTTTTTTCTTCTAGTTCCTTTAAACATAGTCTGTAGAATGACTGAATGAGTAAGTAAAAGGCACAGGAAATTTTAGAAATTTCTTTTAAATATCCTGTGCTTTAAAGCTTGATAGCTTCTTGTGAAGAAAACACATCCAGAGTTTATCTCATCACTCTCTAATGAAATAGATCAGACTGACTGGACTTACAGACCACAGAGGAATCAAGGTGTAATTGTGCTGTGATCTGCCTGGCACATTGAAGACTGTTATATCAAGGTACAGAATGGACATAGCACCCAAGACATGATCATTTAATAGATAGATAAAGAAATCATTTTACATTTTTCAAAATATTGAGTTGTTGGGAGAAAACTATCCAATGGAAATGCATACTTTAAAGAGAAGTATCAGCACATCCTTTGTCAGCACAACAGAGCCTTGGTCGGTTGGCTTTGTTAAAATGACAGGCAAACTGACCCTGTTCTTTGTGCCTAGAGGCAGGAAAAAATAATAGTGTGATGGAGTGATAGTTCTGTATCTGCTAAGATCTTTCTAGATTGGCCAAAGTTCCTGACATCTCTATCTACTCATTATGACACTTCATTCTCCATTGACTTGAGTGTTTGATTGGCATGCCAGCCCTGAAACATCATATTTTGGCTTGTCCATTTAATACTAAAGAAATTGCCTGCCTTCAAACTTAATTTGGTGCCTATCCCTTCTGTCTTCAAAAAGATAGATAGCAATATAATGTGTAGATATCAGTCCTTCTTTTTCTCTTTCCTATATGCTCTGAAAGTCATTTGAATTAAAGCTAGAAGAATCACACACATACACATACACACACATTACACTCTCTCTCTATATATATATATACACATATATATATATATATATATATATATGTCAGCTACTATGTAAGAAATTTATTTGTCATAGTAACTATGAAAACTATTTGCAGGGACCCACAAATTTGCTCAGAAGGCCAAAGCTTGGGGTAGTCAACCTGACACAAAGCTACATAGTTCTTTTTGACTCTTTATCTATTGGTACCTATTCTGAGACTGGTTGCAAGTAATGGAAACTCTTTCTCAGTGACTCTGTTGATGAGAAGGAGAAACTCTAGCCATTTTCTCTTATCCCTCTGAGATGTCTTCATCCTTTTTCTGAAGGACATTTCCTGGTTCCCTGCCTTGCTGCTGATATTCCTCATCCTGAGGGGTGGTGAAGATGGAGGACTCAAGATGGAGTTTCCCTTATGATTCCCCAAGGTCCACTACAGAGATAGTCATCCTCAAATAAGGTTGACTCATATACACAGAGATAAAGATACTGCCAGTCCAGAGGCTACTGTTCTGTGTACAATTTAAAAGTCTCTGCTTTTAAATTGTCCCTGGAAAGCCAGTGCTGACTGCAACTTATTCTTACTGGAAGTTATCTTCATGACTCTCAGATTAAGTTGTTCAAAATAGAATAAAATGAATATAAACTGCCTAAGGTAGTTTCAGGAAAACAGATTTGGTCAATTTTTCCTTATCTTCCATTATTTATCTACCCTTTAATGCATTGCCAGTGACAATACACATCCTTCCTTCTCTGATCATTTTCCTCATATTCAATTCTTCTGCTGTTCACTTGTGTTTCCTACCTTTTAAAACCTACATTGTCTTACATCTGAAAAAAACTATCTGAAATTGTGAATCCTTTTTTAATTGAAGAAAGGAAATGATGCCAACTGCCCAGAATGGTATCATCTGTGAAAGTGAACATTGAACCATGTGTTTAAGGTAGTGTTCCCTGCTTGTTAACCCAGGTGAGCTATTTGCATTGGCAACATCACATATGTCTGAATTTTAGTTTAAATTGGAATACTAACTATCGCTAAATATATTCTGCAGCATTAAAATAAAACTAGGCATAGGTGTGTGTGTGTGTGTGTGTGTGTGTGTGTGTGGTCAATTCAATTAATGATGATAAAAGTGGCCATATTGTAAAAAATCTCAAAGATTGAGAAAGGTAATGTATCTTAAATATATTCTGGCTTTAAATCTTAAATAGTTTTAACCATTTTTACAAAACACATATCCATGTCTCAGTGGAAAAAAAACACAAGAAAAAGAGTATTTACATTTATACCAGATTATTCTTACCATAACCTTTAAACTTAAGTAATAAGCCCTTCTAGTTTTGAGCATTCCCCTTCTTCTTAGGGAAGTGTGTCTCTTTGATTTGTGAGATGATTTGTCCTTTCTGTGATATATATTTCCTGATCCTTTGCAATACTGTGGAACTTTCTTATTCTGAGGGACCACAAAGATGAAAGTCTCAGAGCTCCATGGAAACAACACCACCTACCATGCATCCCGGTCAGTGCCACAGACATCAATCTCTAAGTTATCACAATACGTCCAGGGAGACCAGGTTGGAATAACTATTAAAGGAGTCTAAGAACTCTTCTCCCAACACGAGTAAATTTTAGGACTCTCCTTGCTAAGTAGGACAGAGAACTCTATCACTCTTGACTTAGACATGAAAGAATAATTTAAAGTGATATTAGAGGAAGATAGAAAAACATGTTCAGGTTTCCTTAGGGCTTAGGGGAAGGGGAGAAATTCCTAGTTTTCCAAGAAGCCTCTTCAGTGATCTTGAAAACTGAATGCAACCCAACTACTTCCACCTCGTGCCTCAGGATGACATTACAGATTCTGAGGGATGGATCCTTCATTCAGATACCAAACAAAGAACTTCAGATAATATCAAAGCATCTGATTGATTGGTGCTACCAGTAGGGGAGGCAAGACAATTTAAAGTATAAGAAGAGGGGAAGGACACACACACATGCACACATACATGCACACACATACATACACACACACACAACAACAACAACTCAGCCCTCACACCCACAGCTGAGCAAGCCTCCATCAACCTAAGGGAGTAAATCATTACCCTTTCCCTTTTCCACACGGAAGCCTTCACACACATAAACACTTTGACATTCTTCTCACTTTCAAGTGCCATGCGCAAAAACACAAGGAAATTAGGAACCTCTCAGAAGGAGGTCCCAAAAAGGTAAGATGGGTATGTATGAGAAACACGAGTGAGCCCTGAGATAAAAGTATTAAGCTGCAACATAGGTGGTTTTAAATTAGCAATGATTAAAAATGAAATTATTGGTTTCTGTATAGAATAAGTAATATATATATATTAGGATCAGGCAGTAAAAAAGAGCAGTGTTGTAAGATGGAGGGTGTCTTGTTGGTAACTCTATACTGTGTGTAGTTTAATTTCCATGTTCTCAATTCCCAATTCTTATAATTACATTGTAAACAAAGAAGAAGTCTCTACATTTGGACTGAAATCAACTCTTGGTCTGAAGCTAGAGGCTCAGTAGAATTGCCTTAGCACTACTGCTTACCATTTTGAGGTCTATTACGCTGACAGATTCTTTACTGCGAGGGCTAGAGAGGAGGCTGAGTGGTTAGGATGTTCGCTGTTCATGTAAAGGACCAAGTTCAGTCCCCAGGGCCCATGTCATGCAGCTCACAGTTGCCTGGAATTCCAGCTTTGGGCACCATCTAATGCCTCTTTCTCAGTAAGCACCTGTACTCATGTACACACACCCACACACAGAGCCATACATATATTCACATAATTAAAAACAAGTTTTGAAATACATTCATAAAAACCTGCACTACAGAAGTGTCAAACTTACCCTGTTCCAACCCACGTGCTGACCCAATTTGTTTTTTACCCCAATAATTGGCCAGTTCTAACTTTGATCCCTTCCTTGACTGGGCTTCCTCTGCTACTGCTCTATAAACTTCTCTAATGCTCCTCATTGTAAAAACAAACAAACAAACAAACAAACAAACAAACAAACAATTCTTATCCCCGATCTGACAAACACTTAGACATCCACATGATTTCAGACCTACCAATGAACCTAAAATTCTTTTTTCCCAATCTTTTTCAGTGATGCAGCTTTATGGAGTTTTTGGAATGCACATGGCTACTGGAGTGGTCTAGACTTACAGGCTCCAATTTCCTAACCCACTTCTCCATGACTGCTAATGTTCTTCCTTCTGTTCAGGCTGGGCATTTCAGATCTTAAGCACAAGTTGTTAATATCCATCTCCTGAACTGTGGAGGAAGAGGGACTTCTCCAGGGATGTTTCTAGGTTGGAGACTAATGTTCCATTGAACATTTCTCAGGATCATCTTCCTGATAGCAGAATAATTCCTGCTGGGTTGCTTTTCAGCCAAGTTACCAGACCTTAAGTGAGTGAGTGTGTGTGAGTGTGTGTGTGTGTGTGTGTGTGTGTGTGTGTGTGTGTGTGTGTGTG